>JBBYHO010438172.1:4972-18600 GCA_038382025.1 Adansonia gregorii
TGATTAGAATAAATATTGATTAAGAAAAATAGTTTTCTTCATTAAAAGATCAAGTATAAATTTCAAAATGATAACAAGAGATTAAAACTTATTTATATGTGCATAATATTGATTTTGAATGAATGGGACAATTATGGCTTTTAGACCTAACATGATTGTGGATGATTAATTTTTTTATTATATTTATTTTATTAAATAGGGTTTGCGTACCCTCCCTTATTTCTTATTTTTCAAGGTTATAATTTTTTTCTCACCTAATTCGCTTTGTATGTAACTTGAGGTTACTTTATCTCAAATGTAATTAGATTACATTAAGTTTAAAATTAGGATTAGTTAGAAACTTTTGTAACCCAAAGAAAGAGATCTAAGCAATGGTGCCATGAAGCCTAGGAGATTACATTAAAGCCTGAGAATTTGATGTATGTAATCACCTAGGAATTGACCAAGCAAAATTTCTTTCGATGGCTCAAGGAAATTGCATTAGTGAAGTCCCTAATCATCCAAGTAGAAAGCATAATATTAAATTTATTTTATCATATATCATAAATGCTAATCATGCTAACAAAATGAAACGTAAATAATTAAAATATATAAATGAAATTCCTCATGTAATATTAAGTCACATGCTTTGTATGATTAAGCTACCTTTCATCATTTCAAAATAAGATATTTGAGTTATATCCTTAGAAGACTTGTTGAGTTACTCAAGGTTAAACTGTCATTCGGATTACTTGAGTTATGAATGATGGGTTTTACTTAACTAATGTTATGTTGTCTAGATGCTTACAAACTTGACCGCATATCGTTTAAGGTGATGGTTATGTAAAATGCATACGATGCATTTGGCCAAAGAGTTAAGACCTAATTTATCTAGAAGTTGCAAAGGATGCAATTGTTAAGCCATGTTACCTACCTAACTAGGCCTATTATGATTTGTTGAGTTAATTCAAGGTTCTTACACATTAAAAGGGGTCCTAGCCCATTCAAAATACCTTGAAAAGATTTTTGAATAATAGTGAGGGCTATTATTTTGAAAAAAAAAAATTAGTAGGAGAACCAATACAGATTTACTATCTCATTTTAAATTTGTTTAAAATATAAAAGATGAATTTATAATTTTTCCATTCTAGGTTGTTTATAATGGGATTTATATTAACTATACTGTGAGGCATACATGATACCATAAGCCTAAAATGTTTTGACTAGTATGATAGATTGAGAAATGTTCTCAATAAAAAGAATGTTGTTTGCTTCAACATATTTGTGATTGAGCTATACCTCTTTACTATTGATTCTACTTCTTGGACAATTGATTCAAGATGTTGATGAAATGATATGTGTTTGTTGAAGAAAAAAGAAAATTGAGGTAAAATGAGAAAATCCTAAGAGTGGGCAATGTCGCAAAGATTGCTGCCATTGCTATTGGAACTTACACCTTATCATTGCCCTTAGGTATGACCCTAGAACTTAAAGAATGTCTGTGTGTTCTAATTGTCTAGAAACATCATTTTGTCTTATACCTTAATGGTAATAATGGTTTCGAATTTAGGATGAAAGGTAATAGTTCCTTGATCAACCTAAAAGACATGGTCTATGGATTAACCTTATTACAGAATGGGCTATTTTGTTGGATCATAAAATGCCTATGCTCAACATTAATGTAAAGAAAGCAAAGAAGGATGATCTAAGTAAATGCTATATCTGGTATTATAGGCCTTGAACATGTCAATAAAACCTGAATAGCCAAGTTGCATAGATAAGGCTATTATTTGATTATGAATCAAATGCGACATACAAATGCTATCTCTTTGTTAAAATGACGCAGATTCCATTCACTAGTAAAGGTGCTGGTGTTATATTAGGCCGAATACAAATAGATGTATGTGGACTAATGAACATATGGCTAGAATTGGGTATTCTTACTTCATTACCTTTATTGATGACCACTCAAGGTATAGGTACGTGTATTTAATGAAGTATAAGTCTGAAGCTTTTGAAAAGTTTAAATAGTTTAGGGTGATAAAAGATAAACAAACTAGCAAAAGTATTCTAACTATTAGATCCAATCGATGAGGAGAATACTTAAATAAAGAGTTCTAGGATCATCTGATAGAAAATTTTATTCTATCACAATGGACTCCATCTAGAACTCCACAACACAAATGGAGTCTTTGAAAAGAAAAACTGAACCTTACGGATATAGTTCCATCCATGATGTCTAAGGCTAACCTTTTAATATCCTTTTAGGGACATGCCTTAGAGATTACCACCTATCTTCTAATAGCGTTCTATTCAAATTAGTAGGTAGGATGCGACATGAGATATGGCATGGAAAGAGACCATTGTTGTCTTATCTTAAGATTTGGGGCTGTCTTGCTTATGTAAAGCAAACAGTGATTGACATGCTTGGAGCTAGATCGAACAACTATAGGTTTGTGAGATATCCATAAGAAATAATTGGATATTATTTTTTACAATTCAACTGAACAAAAGATGTTTTGAAACAAACATGATATCTTTCTAGATAAAAGGTTCTATTAAAAGAGTTCAGTAAGAGTAAAATTGATCTTGAAGAAGTTTAAGAACCACAAGCTTAAATTTATATGGAACCAAAGTTAAACAACAAAATGTCAGACATTCCATCTAAAACTTAAAACACAAGTACTTCATTGATTTGGTAGGATCAGAAAAGCTCCAAAGAGATATGAACTTCTTATGAATCAAGATGACTTGCTTTATGACACTGAACCTACCATTTATGAAGAAAGAATGTTTGACATTGATTTTGAAAAATGGCTTGATGCCATAAAGTTTAAAATGGATGCTGTAGAGGTTAACCCAACTGAAAGGATTAAACCTATATGGTGTAAATGGATCTTTAGGAGAAAAACCAATGTAAATGGCAATGTGCAAACATATAAGGCCAAGCTAGTGGCAAAAGGTTATAATCAAGTTGAAGGCATTTATTAAGAGGAAACCTTTTCACCAATTGCCATGGTAAAATCTATTCAGATTATGCTTGCTATTACTATATATTATGAATACGAGATATGGCAAATAGATGTAAGAATTGTATTCTTTAGTGGGAGCCTAAGCTAAATCAGAATCAGCTATGCAAACTGTGAAAATCCATTTATGGACTAAAGCAAGCTTCATTGAGTTAGAACATTAGATTTGATGAAGCAATAAAAAAATTTGGCTTCAAAAAAATCCTAATCATCCTTGTGTTTACAAAAAGATAAATGGGTAGACCATCATTTTCCTAGTGCTATATGTTGATGATATATTGCTCATGGAAAATGAATATGACTTAGAATCACCACCAATCATTTTGGCTATGTATGATCGAATACCTATTAAAACTAATGATTTTAAGTTATGAAACTTAAAAACATTGATTTTACGTACTGCATATACTAGAGTTGGTTACATATAAGGAAGGATTAGCACCTACACGACCCTCAAAATTGGCACCATCTACTAATAAATTATTGAACTCTCAATTTTCCTTGATTTTTTAATGCAACCATTATTTATGTGTAATCCTTTTTTTATGAATGCAAACTTGTAAATATTGAATAGGGGTTTTTATGATAAAAGTTTAATTAATATCTCTTTATGCAACCCAGAAGGGAGGAGAAACATAAAGGATTTGATAAAATGAGGTCCAGATTGGTTGAAAGAGGATATTCTACATCAAGCACTAGAGGGATACTGATGTAAAACATTGCCTCTGATTCAATGAAATTTGATTTTTTTAAAGTGTGAATTCAAATCATCATTAAGAAGAGGAACAGGTCAGCAAGACAAGAAAAAATATAATAAATCTTGCATTAAAGATGAATGTATGGAGACAAAAAAAGGAGTGACAGTCAAGATGTATCTTGTAATTAACCTTAGTTATTAAAGAATAGCCAAACTGACAATTTTGATATGTGTTTAGATTTGATGGCCATCTTAGGCATAAAAATTTGATAAAAAGTCTAAGAAAGCCAAGAAGATAGAAAACTTAGATTTTAGATAAATTTTGAAGAGTGTGGTTCAAGTATCCTCTTAGAGAAAATGGGGTTGGAAAATACCTTCAGAAAAGCGAAGTTGAGTATCCCCTCAAAAAGAAAGAATTTAAGTGATTTTTTAAAATCCAAATTTTTTATATTTTAAAAGAAAATAAATTTTAAAGTAGAAAACATTTTAAGTAAGAAATGGAAATTAATTTTGAAAATAATTTTAGGTTTGATCTGAGCCTAAAAAGACTTATATCATGACTCATGACATCACAAGGAAAACCATTAAATATATTTTGAGTCATTCGAGTGATTAGAAAAGATGGTTCAAAAAAATCCAAATAAATTTTCTCAAACTAGAAAAAACAAGGGACATCATCTTGTTGTCCAATTCCATAGATTTGTTTCAATTTAATTAGATGGTTTCTAGTACCAAAGAAGGCATCATTAAAAAGGTAATTCAATAGGAATTAATGTAAAAATATTAAAAATTCTAGAAAATTGATTTCAAGGTGGAATTGATTTTTAAAATCGGGTCTAAGTCAGCATTGATAGTATGTGCTAGAAATAAGGAGCAATGAATTTTGAAAAATCATCTTAGACTTGTTTGGAATCATTAAATCAGAAACGGTACCTTTTCAAAGAGGGAATTTCATAAACATTTCAAGAAAAATGTTTAAAAAATCTAGAATGTTAGAATTGCCCAAATAGAATGTGAATCGCTAATTCCAAGGATCCCAGATAGAAAATGTTCAAAAACTCATAACTTCTACATCCAGAATGATATCAGGGCAAACAAAGTATTGTTGTATAGGTAATTCAAAGCCTTTTCTAGGAAAAATGCGAGAAAATTCCAGAAAATCATTTTTAGTATAAAAATAATTTTTCAAATAAGGATTATTATGCTACTAGTACCAAAGTAAGGGTTTTTTGGGTTAAGGTTTTTATGGTTATGTGTCAAGATGTCAGACATGTGAATGTCCAATCATCGAGGTCTATCGAAGTGAAGTAATGGCCCAATTCAACTCTTGGAAATTAGCCCACTGAACTATTTGCTATCCGCACCAATAGTAGTTATAGGCTTGAAATGAGGCTTAAGCTAAATATTTGAAAGTATTTTTGATTTTTGGATTAAAATAGAATTTATTTGGCCTGATAAGTCCATGATTCTAAACATTTGTATTTGATATATCCCTAAGATTGGAGAACCAATATATTGAAAGCATTAAATCCTTACTAATCCCTATTGATTGAGGTTAGAATAGACTTAACTTTGGGTTTCTTTAAAAATAAATTTTTTACAAGCATTATAAAGGCATTTCAACAAACATATGATGAAACTAAATTAAATGAAGATACCAAACATGAACAATCACTCAAAACAACAAACTATCCATGCACTATAATGAGGAAATCATAGTAAAAATGCATCCTAAGGTGTGGTCAAGATCAAAATATGCTAGGCTAAGCATTCATACATGAAATAAGCATTCTGAAATAACAAAAAAGATGGCAAGAATGCATGGGCAGTGGCTATTTTAATGTCAACAAGAAATATGGAATTCTAGTTTATCAAAACACCATTGAAGCACTAATGAATCATCAAAATCCTAAGGCTACCACAAACAAAGCCATAATAATACATGGAAACCTTAATAGGGTGATGGAAACATAGAGGTTGTCTATGATGATGATGATGATGATGAAAAATAGAAAATAAAAAGAAGAAAAACTAGAAATATACCCCAATGGAAATTTGAACTCCTAGCTGTATCTTGAAACAGCAACCCAACAACTTATACCTTACTTTTTTCATTTTCTTTGCTATGTATTAGCAAGAAGGAATAAAAAGAAAGAGCTTTTGGTTATGGTAGCTGTGGAGAATAGTTTTTAAGGTAGAAATGAAGGAAATGAGAGGTTTAGGGAGGGTTTTTGGAAAGGTGGAAAAAGAACTACGGGGATGGAGTTTTTAGGAGAGCTTGTTACTAACTGAAGTCAAAAAGTTCTTCCCTTTTGCTAAGTAAAAATTGGATTATATAGTGGATAATTTTAGCCACTAAGATAACCTAAAAATGAAGGCATATAGAACATTTAAATTGTTCAATATCAGGACTCATTGTACCAAGGTCAAACCTTTTAGCATTTGCTTAGTTAATCTTGATTCTTGCAGGAAAAGAAAACCATGTATTAGCCAATCAAATGAGTAATCTTAAGTTTGTCATTCATAAACTAGATTTCTCATGGAATAATCTCATGCAAAGCTCAATAGGCCTTTTTTCAATTGTTAATCTAATATTTAAAGCTTATAAATTAAATCCATATGATTTGTATGAAGTTATTCTGATATTGCATATTTTTTGAGACCAATGTCATGACCAAATTCCAGTTTTAGAGTCATGGTATGAAAAGAAGAAAAACAGCTTTAATTAGGCCAACAATACCTCGTATATCGATATATTGAGCAAAAGAACCCAAAATATATTAATGCTTTGAATATGGTATGGATAGAAAGTATGATGCATCGATAACAGGAATTGATACCAAGATTGTTGTATCAATACATGCACTATTGTATTAATACTTGTTAGCTAAAAGTCATGATTTTAGCTCTAATATAACTCTGTATTAATACAAACACTTTTGGTATCAATACCACTCTTCAAGTATTGATACCATGACCTTTGATACTAATAAAACTAGCAAGATTTTGAAATTTGAATGATATGGAGACTTGTATCTACACCTACGGATTTTTCTAACTTTTCACTCTTCGAACTCTTTAACTTAGGTAAGAATGGTGGGAACTTGACCTATTCTTCTTCAAATGACCTCAATGATACCTCAGATGATGACTTTTGATACTTTAAATGTTGGTCCTAACATGAGGTGTTTACAGCTTCCCTTTTTGATCGTTACTGAGCATTAAGAACTAAAGGTGGCAAAATGAACCGGAACCCAAAAACCTGCCCAGAAAACCCTGAGCTCAAACCCGATTGACCAAAAGTCAATAACCTGAACCTAAAAAATTTGGAACTCGAAATGTCCTAAACCTGAAATAACCCAAACCCAAAATAACCCAACCTTGAAAGAACTTGAACCCGAAGGAACTTGTACCTTAAAGGACCCAAACCCAAAAGAACCCGAACCCAAATTTTATACTAAAAATAAATCTGATGAAATTATAATTATATAATTTTTTGTAAAGCAAAAATATCAATAATCAATTTTATTTTAATATTCTTTCAATAATTTAATTAAATGTTAAGAGCTTAATTTATATTTTATATATGATCAAACTTACTCATGAGTCAGGCTGGGCAAGGCCCAAATTTTTTTAAAATCCCAAGCTCAAGCCCTTATTAAATGTGCCAGATCCACCCATTTAAGTTAATATTACCGTTTATCACATTAAAAATATTTTAATTAATATTTATATATTTTATAATTAAATTTAAATAAAATATATATTATTTTAATTTAAATCATTGTTTCGAGTCGGGTTGGGCTAGTTTGAAATAAAAATATGAGAACCTGGGCCTGGATCTAGTTGGGCTAAGTGGGTAGCTCGACCCTTGAGTAGGTCTATATATGATAATATATTAATTTATCAAAAATAAATCATATCATAAGTTTCAAATATATTGTCAATAAAGTATATCATCAATTTATTATATTTTCTTTAATTTAATTAGCTAAACTCATTAAATATTGAGAGTTTATGTATGTTGTAGTAACTTTTAAACATTTATTTGAATATTATTATTATTATTATTTCAGGTAATGATAATTAGAATATGATAGTAGTATAATAGAGCAATAAAGTAAATTAAAAATATTAAAGTCATAATAGATAATACCATATCAAAAAATAAATCATATCATGAGTTTTGAAAATATTGTCAATAAAATATATTATCCATTTATCACATTTTTTTTAATTTAATTAGCTAAACTCATTAAATATTGAGAGTTTATGGATGTTGTAGTAACTTTTATACATTTCTTTGAATATTATTATTATTATTTCAAGTAATGATAATTAGAATACAAAAATAGTATGATAGAGTAATAAAGTAAATTAAAAAATACGAAAGCTATAATAGATAATACCATATCAAAAATGAAAAAATCACATGTTAGACTAGCAATTAGAATTGCCCAAGGGCCGGAGAGCCCGCCCAGGCCAATATGCCCGACATGATCAGGTCGGGGTTTTAGATTTTAAGTTTCATGCAAGTTCGACCCAAAACAGTGTTTTTAAATAAAATAATATATTTTTATTCAAATTTAACTATAAAATATATACATTTTAATATTATGAACAGTAATTTATGCTAAAATGGGTGGGCCAAGCCAAATTCTGCCTTGAGCTTAGAATTCAAATTTTTTTTAAGGCTATGCCTAGGCCTATGGAATGGAACTAATATTTTTCAGGCCAGATCGGGCCAAATTCAAGCCTGGGCTTAAAATTCAATATTACGTAAAAGCAATTATATTTAACATAAAATAAAAAAATGATGGAAAACATACTCAAACTCGAACCCTAACTCAAACCTAAACAGACCTGAACCTGAATTGGTCTAAACCTAAATAAACCTAAACTCAAATTAGCCCGAAACTAGCTCGAACTTGAAAGAACATAAACTTGAATTAGCCCAAACTTGAAAGAACCTAAACCCAAAATAGCCTGACCCAAACCCTTCCAAAACTAGCTAATTGCCATTTTTTTAAGAACAGGGAAAAGATAAGTACATACTATTTTGTTTAGGGTACAACATTGCCTTATGAGTACCTGCAAGAAAATAGAGATCTAGTTAGTATTATGCTGAAATAAGCAGAATATATTGGTAACGATCTTGATTGATAAGAAAATTTTAGTAAGTTTTGTAGGGTTTGACTTCTCTCTATGTTTATAGTTTCTTATGTTTGATCTCACAGACAAGCATCAGCTAGTGTGGGTTTTAACTTTATAGGCATCTAACTCTTTATGGACTAAGGTAAGTATTCATCCAGCTCTTTGTGAACTAACTTGACAAGCATCCAACTTGTTGTGGGCTGAGTTAGTTAGGCATCTAGCTCTTAGTGGATTGAAGCAAGTAGGCGTTCAACTCTTCATGGACTGATCCAGCTTTTTATGGACTACGATAGGTAGGCATCTAGCATTTTGTGGACTGAGGTAGGTTGGCGTTTAGCTCTTTGTGGATTAAAAGAAAAAAATGGCATCTAACTTTTTGTGGACCAAAAGAAAAAAGGCATCTAGCTCTTCGTGGACTAAAAGAAAAAAAAGGCGTCTAGCTTTTTATGGATTTAAAAGGAAAAAGGCATCTAGCTCTTTATAGACTAAATGGAAAAAAGGTATCCAGCTCATTATGTATTAAAAGGCAAAAAATGTCTAGCTTTTTGAGGACTAAAAGGAAAAGAAGAGTGTTTAGCTCTTTGTAAACTTAAAAGAAAAAAGATGTCTAGCTCTTTGTAAACTAAATGTAAAAAAGGCATCCAGCTTTTCATGGACTAAAATGGAAAAGGTGTCTAGCTCTTTGTAGACTAAACAACAAGAGTTTAGGTACTTTTCTTGGATGGCTTTCCAATTTGCAAGCTCATAAGGTTAAGGCTTTTTACTTGGAGCCTTTTTAGGCTTTTTGAAAATAGGAATTTGTACTTAAGGTTCTTTAGTAGTTTGACTTTTGTGAGTAGGATTTTGTACCTAAAAGGTGTTAATTGTTGTATACATGATGCATGCAGATATAAACGCATGTTTAAGTAAAGTAAAGGTGATGACTTTAAAAGGATAATCTAACAATTAGCTTTAGAGTTTTGGATCACTTTTCGTCTTTGACTTTTGTTAGGTATATTATGTACTAAGGTTTATCGACTTTACTTTCAAGGTTTAAAAGGTTTTCTTCTTTCTTTTTTTTGAATGGTTGAGGACATTTTTGAGTGTTAAGGTGACCGATGATGCATAAAGAGGCTTCTGACTCTGATTAGCTCATATTAGTAGGTTAATAAACTTGGTGAGCTAGTTTTTAACATGCTTGGAAGAATGCATCTGATGATCTAAATTGGCTTATAAGAATGTGGTTTGAAGGTAGGGGTAAAGGATCTTTGATTTGGCTTTACCTTTTGGCTAAGGTTTGTTGAAGTACATCTTAGATCACATTTTTTAACATGAAAGAAGTCTAAAAAGTAAATCTAGTTATGGTTCCAAAATGCATTCTTGACTTTTTGAACCTGAGAAGATTCGTGTGAAGTTTTATCCTTTTAAAAGTAATACTAAGAAATCCATTATCAATGTTATACAATCTATCAAGCATTGTGAATTATATGACAAGCATTGTCAATTATATGACAAGCATGATGCACTGTGGTATGCAAATATAAAAAAGAAGATTTAGAAAATGAAATGGTTGTATTTTATTTTTGAAAGAAAAAGGAATACGATTCGTTAAACATTCTAAGAGGTATAAAAAAAGTTAAAGGTTAACTTTGTCAGTAATTAGTCCTTTTTATGGTAATGACATAAGTCTTTTGCTGAGTACTTTTGGGACTTTTCTCAACTAACCAATTTTCTTGATGTAGTCCATTTTTCAATGCACTTCTCGAATCACCCCATGGTAATTACCCTAAGCGAAAGTAGACATCATCCTTTTTTTGTCTAGGATTGGATAGAAGTGGGTTTGGTAAACTTAAGATATGATGAGGAAGTTAGGTCAAAATTTGGTATTTCAATAAAAAATGATTTTGTAAAGTTAGTATTGGCCTTGATTAGTGTAGACACCCTATTTTATCCGGGCTAACATTTAAAGTATCAAAAGTCATCATCCGAGACACTATTAGGGTCATTCAAAGAAGCATGAGTCAAGTTTCCACTATTCTGGACTAAGGTAAAATGTTTGGGAACTCAAAGGTAAGAAAAATCCCTACTTTGGTATGTATGTTTTGATACAAGGGCCTAAGGTATCGATACAAGGCTCTATATTATCCAAATTTTTGGGTTTTACTATTTATATCAATACCAAAGCTGTCTGCATCAATACAGAGTTATGACATGGCTAAACTCGTGATCTTTGGCCAGCGAGTATAGATACAAGAGTGCATTTATTGATACAACAAGCTGGATATTAATACAAGCTTGTTGGTATTGATACACCATGCTTTGTATTGATACAAAGTTCAAAGTATCGATACATTCTAAGTTTTTTTGGTCAATGTATCAATAAAAAGCTTAATGTATCGATATATAAGGCTATTTTGGCTTAATTCGAGACATTTTTCCTCTTTCCGTATTATGTCTTCAAAACTCAAATTGGTTATGGTATTGGCACCAAAAAGCATCCTTATTAGACATAACTTCATACAAATCATGTGGATTTAATTTTTGGGCTCGAAAAATTAGATTAATACATTTTGGAAAAACCCATTGAGCTTGGCATGAAGGCATTTCAATGAAGGACAAACTTAAAACTACCCATCTGATTAGCTAATAGATGAATTTCTTTACGTGCAAAAAACAAGGTTAACCAATCAAATGCTAGAAGGTTTTACCTTCGTATAATAAGCCATCATATTATACATACCAAAAGTTCTATATACCCTCATTGCTAGGTTATTTTAGTGGTTAAACTATCCACTTTATAATCTAATCTTTACTTAGTTAAGAAAAAAAACTTTTGACATTAGCCATTAAAAAGAACCTTAAGCACTTTAAAAAATCCCATTCTGGTAACTCCCTTTCCATCCTTCCAAAACCTTTTATTTCCTTAATCTCTACCCTAAAAACTATCCTTAATAGCCATAATAGCCAAAAGCTCTTTCTTTCCATTACTTTCCTTGCCAATCCATTGCAAAGGAAAGGAAGAAAACAAGCTAGAAGTTGCTGGAATGCTACCTAAAAATATAGACAAAAGTCTAAGCTTCCATCGGGGTATATCTTTTATCTTTGCTTCTTTTTATTTTATGTTTTCCTTTATCATCATCATCATTTTAGTAATCCTCCATGTTTCCATGACCCTACTAAGGTTTCCGTGCATTATTATGGCTTTGTTTATAGTAGCTTTAGGATTTTCATGACTTTCTTAATGCTTCAAGGGTGTTTTGATGAACCAAAATGCCATATTTCTTGTTGACATTAAAACAACCCCCAGTCTCATATTCTTGCAGTGTTTTTCTTCATCTTAACCTGATCATTTCATATGTGAATGCTTAGCCTAGCATATTTTGATCATGACATACCTTAGGATGCATTTTTAATATAATTTCTTTGATGACATACATGGATAGCTTGCTATTTTGGGTGGTTGTTCCTGTCTGATATTTTCACTTTGGTTTTGTTCATCATAGTTTGTTGAAATCACAAAATGTTTCTATGATGTTTGTAAAAATCTATTTTCAAAGAAAAGCCCAAGTTAAGTCTATGCTAAACTTTATCAAAGGGGATTAGCATGGATTTAATGTTTCCAATATAGTGGTTCTCTAATCTTGGGGATATATCAAATAAAATTATTTGGAATCAAGGTCTCATTAGGACAAATAAATTTTCTTTTAATCCAAAACCAAAATGTTCTCAACTATTTAGTTTAAATCTTGTTTTAAGCCTATCCTTACCATTGGTGTGTGTAGAGGACGGTTTGGCAGTCTACTTTACAAGAGTTGGATTGGTCAATTACTTCACTACCATGTCTGACACCTTGGCATTTGACCAAAAAGTCTTAATCCAAAGAAACCCTTTTTTTAACACATGTAGCACGGTGATCTCTATTTGAAAAATTATTCTTGAATTTGAAATGATTTTTTTGGAATTTTTTAACATTTTTCCTAAAAGGGCTTCGGATTATGTTTAAAAAGATCCCTTGTTTGCCTTCAGATCATTCCATATGTAGAAGATATGATTTTTTGAACCTTTGTTGCTTGAAACCTTTGGAATCAATGATTCACACTCTCTTTGGGTGGTTTTCACCCATCAAAGGATTTTTTTTGGACTTTTTTGAATTTTTCCCAAGAAGTTCACAAAATTCCTTTTTTGAAAAGCTATTATTTGTGATTTAATGATTTTGAATGAGTTTGGAATGATTTTTCACTACTCTTTTTTTCTAGCACTTGTTGTCAATGCTGATAAAACTCGATTTCAAAAATTAATTCTACCTAGGAAGTGACTTTCTAGGATTTAAGGAATACTTTTACATTAATCCCTATTGAGTTCCTTTCCAATAATACCTTTGTTTGCCATTAAGAAAACATCGGACCAAATTGAAATAAATTTGGGAAGGTTGGTAGCGTGATGCTGTCCTCTAATTTTGTTGAACTTGAGAAAATTCATTGGATTTTTTTAACCCTTTTTTCTAGTCATTTCAATGACTCGAAATATATTCAAATAGTTTCCTCATGGTGTTGTGAGTCATGACATAGGTTCTTTCAAGCATAGATCCAAATCCAAAATTGTTTTCAAAATTAGTTTCCATTTCTTATGGAAAATATTTTCCATCTTGAAATTTATTTTCTTCAAAAATATAAAAAATTTTAATTTTCAAAAATCACTCAAATTTTTTTTCGAGAGTGTCACACAAATACGAATCTTGACCAGTCGACTTAAAATGATGAATGTATCCCTTGTTTTATATATATATATAT
>JBBYHO010438283.1:0-25415 GCA_038382025.1 Adansonia gregorii
TCTCTTTGATTGTTTCCTTTCATTCACTAAAATCACACTCCAAAAGCTTATTGTTTGGATTTCTCGAGTTTGTCTACGAAAATTTTAATTTATCAAAATTTTATGAAATCAATTCACCCCCTCTTGATTTCATTCACCATCTAAAGGTCTAACAGAAACAATTTTTACTTTTAGTATGGATACATATCTCCTTGTATCGACACTCTATATCAATACATAAGGCATTTTGCCTTGCTTGGACCATTTTTCAACCTTCGAAAATTTGATTCAAACATGTTTTTAGCACCAACAAACCATCATAAAGCATTAAAAACCTTGACTTTAAGCCAATGACCAGATTTAAACAAGCTTAGGGCCTAAGCGAACCAATGCCAAAGGTCACTTTCAAAAGAGATATGGTGGTAAGAGGGTGGCAGGCATATCAGTAGTTGGGAAGCTATTGCAACATTTATGATTTCTTTCTCAGCATGGTAAAACCAATAGCAATAAGGGTACAGACTGAGCATGTTACTTGGATGTCTCCTTTTGCAGAGAAGAAAACCTAATAACGCCCTTAGTTTATCTCCTAAAGCCATTAGCTTAGCAAGAAGTAAAGAGAACTAGCTACCTCAAAAAAAAAAGAGGGGCTCCTAGCTATAAAAAAAACATTCCAGTAATGCCAAAAAACTCTTCACTCATCCCTACAAATCCTCCAACCATTCTCAGCCCGAAAAACACTTCCAAAAACACTGTTTCATTGACTTCTATACTCCATTCTCATAGCTACCCTAAACCACCATTGAAAAACCTTCAAGAACTTAACTTTCCATACATTTTGATCTTTGAAAAGCCTCAACATCAACCATACCACCAAAAAGCTACCTCTTGTCATTTTTTTCTCGCTAAATAGCTACCTCTTCTAAGGAGAAGGAAGAAATTAAGCCTACAGCCACTACATGAAAATAAAAGAAAGTTTAAGTTTTTATGGTATATCTCCTCTATCTTAATCTTTGTAGTTTCTATGTTGTCATTAACATCATCTTAATAAACCTTTTTTATGCTTTTATAGCCATCTTAGGCCTCTTATGCATTTTTTATGGCTTTGGTTGTGGTAGTTTAGGATCTCGATGTTCTTCTTGGTGCTTTTATACTGTTTGGTTAACTAAGTAGACTCATTTGCATTTTCATCACCATAGCAGCCTCTGTTCATGTAACCTTACCATGTTTCTTCCATATCCATATCTTTATCTCATGTTTAAAACATGTATCATAACATGTCCTAAGTATGCCCATACATTTCCTAGTAGCTTGATAGGTTCCATGAAATACAAATGCCATTTTTATCAAAGTCCCTTTTTAAACATGTTCATCCTAAGTATGTTCATGCATCTATCTATCATCTTCATTCATTCTTTTTATTTTTCCTATGAAAAATGTCATCTTTGCTTGTGCATATATGTTCTCCATGTTCTATATTATGTTTATGGCACTTTGTTTGTGTTGAGATGCTTGTTTGAATGCTAGAAAACCCGATTTCAAAAAAATATCCTAAGTTAAGCACATGCAATCTTCCACACATGGAGAATAACATGAGTTTAAGATTTTATGAAGTTGGCTTTCCAACCTTGGGGGACAAAGCAAGTATTCAGTTCTAGATTCATGGAAGAACGAGTATAAGAATACTGGTTTTCAAAAAAAAAAAAGAAATGAAGCCTTTTAGTTAAAAAATGTGAATCCTTGGTCTTTAACCAAACACCTTCATGATTGCATGGTCAATAGGTTATTCCATGGTCCCAAACTACATTGGGACTATGGAATGAGCTTTGACACCCATTTCAACCCCTCACCTCGGTTATGGATGTTCAAACATCCATGGCCTAAGCTCAACCCAATGAAAAACCAAAAATACCGAACACTTTCTTTATTTTGTTCTGATTGCATAGTAGTTTGGTTTTGAAAAATTATTTACAAATAAAAAATGATTATTTAGAATGCATTGTATTTTTCCCTTGAATGGTTTTGAATTACCTTTCCAACAATGCCTCGTTTACCTTCAGATCATCTTGGATGAAATAGTTATGATTTTTTGAATCTTCGCTGTCTATCACCCTTGGGTCTAGCGAGCAGTTTACTGTTTAGGCTGTTTCGGCCTAGCAAGCAACATTTTTGAATCCCTGGAATATTTTTCTCATATAGTTCATGAAATTTCCTTTTTGGAAAGGTATTATTCGCATTGTAATAATTCTGGATGAATCTAAATTAATTTTTCAAAGTCCACCATACCTTTACTCTATACATGCTGCCATTATCGAGATAAGTGGAAATTCAAAAATTAATTCCACCTAGAAAGTGATTTTCTAGGAGTTTTGAAATATTCTTACATTAATCTTCATTGAGTTACCTTTCCAACAGTACCTCGTTTACCCTTTAGGACTTCTGGATAAGCTCAAAATAAATTCAAAAAGAGAAATGATGTGACGCTGTCATTTTTTTCTAACCTAATTTTTGAAATGCTTGTATTGAGGCATTCGAACGCGTTATGATCTACTCAACTCATTCCCATGACTTGAGCCTTTTAGACTCAGACCAAGGCTAAATAAAAGAGGAACATTTTAGCCACACCTTTGGCTCTTGATTTTTAACAATCCCCTTATCAAAAAATAACCCATTCCTTTTGAACGTAAAAAGTTTTCATTTTTGGGATACTACAACCCCACTACTCTGAGGGGATACTCCAACCCCACTTTTACCTCAAATCCAATATCATACTTCTATTTTCAGGATACTCCAACCCCATTACTTTGAGGGGATACTCGAACCCTGCTTTTACCTTAAAATGACATCGAATTTTTATTTTTAGAGATATTTTAACCCTATTACTTTAAGGGAATACTCTAACCCTATTACTCCAAGGGAATACTCTAACCCCACTTTTACCTCAAATCTAATATCAAACTTTTATTTTTGGGTATACTCTAACCCCACTCTTCTAAAGGGATACTCCAACCCCCTTTTTCATATTCCTTTTAAAATCCAAGCTTTTCTCCCTCTTGAGTCATCAAAACCTTTTTCTCCTTAAATTTTCATCGAATCTAGCAAAGCCTCAATGTTGTTGTCTCGATTATTTATCAATAATCAAAGACAACTGCAAGATACATTTCAATCATCCCTTTTCTTTATGTATTTTATGCATTTATTTTACGTGGATTTATTTGTTGTTTTGTTTCCTATCTTACTAATACGTTTCCTCTTGTAGGGACCTCGAGCATTCATGCTTTAAAAAATTATGTTCAAACGCACAAAACGATATCTCATTTTGGTATCTTTCTAGTGCTAGACATGAAATATTTGATTTTTTTAAACCCATTCGAAGATTAGTTTCATCAAAAACCCCATGTTTCTCATCTCTCCGAGGCATATAGGTGATAAAATTTTCATTAAAACCTAAACTCGTATCTTTACAAAATTTCATGCATTAGAGGGAATTATATTTAAATAATGATAAAATGGAACCGAGAAAAGTAGATTCAAGTAAGATATAGTCAGATGGTATCGATTTTCGGGCGTCATGGGGGTGCTAATCCTTCCCCACACATAACCAACTCCCGAACCCAAAATAATGAATCTTTGGTATTATTTTCAATGGGCATCCGATCATGCCGAACTTAAAATGATCGATGGTGACTCCAAGTTTATGGCCATTTCGTGGTGGCCATCCAAGACTAGTCGGATAAGCGATTCGTTTGACGGTCTTTTACTCTTTCATGTCAAACATCAAAATATTTTTTAAGTTGAGAGCGCTTTGGCCCTCTAGATCGTCCAAAGTTCGTAAAGGCCAAGCACATGGAACATCGACAATATTCATGCATTTTTATTTTCATCCATGTGCATTCATGCTCATGAACCTCCCTATTCATGTCTATTCACATTCACATGCATATGCCCTCACTGTAAACCTATATTCATGCACATATATTCTTATTCAATATTTTTGCACCCGAGTGCAGTGCCATCCACATGTATTTGTACTCATATTCATTCCTATTCATGTCCATTAATGTCCAAAACATTTATACTCATGTGCAATTACAGTTACCTACATTTATATATATATTCTTATTCACAAGGATTCACACTTATGTGTACTCTTGCTTATATCTAGTGGCACTCATAAGCACCCATGTCCACAAGCATTCATACACATGTGCAATCACATTCCCATACATTCGCACTCACTATGTCACCTCAAATGCATGTGCATAATTTCATGCATATGGGTATCTTGACTAAAAGCGTAAACATCATTATCAACTTACTTAGGACACTACTTAACATGGCATTTGTGCTTGGCATCACATTCAGAGCATACATTATATTTCTTTTTTTGAGAATGTTTACTAAAAATCTTAAAAGCCTCTCTTATAAAACTTTCAAAGCCTCTTTTGAAGACGTTTTATTAAAAACTTTTAGAGCCTCTAAAGGATATTTCAAAAGCTTCCAAAGCCTTTCTTGAGGATATTTTAAAAACCTTCTAGAGCCTTACTTAAAGATATTTTGGCAAAACCTATAAAGCCTCTTTTGAGGATGTTTCATTAAAAACTACCAAAGCCTTTCTTGAAGATATTTAAAAAAAATAAATTCCAAAACCTCTCATGAAGATATTTTAGCATAAGCTCCAAAGCCTCTTTTAAAGATATTTCATTAAAAACTTTCAAAGCCTCTATTATGAATATTTCAAAAACTTTCGAAGCCCCTCTTAAGAATTTTCAGCAAAACTTCTAAAGCTTGTCTTAAGGATGTTTCATTGAAAATTGCCAAAGCCTCTCTTGAGGATATTTCAAAAAAGTTTTAAAGCCTCTTTTTAGGATATTTCAGCAAATCCACTAAAATCTTTCTTGAGCAAATTCATTTAAATTACCAAGGCATTTCTTAAGGACATTTCATTAGAAAACCTATAAAGCCTTTCTTAAGGATATTTTATCAAAAACTACTGAAGTCTTTTTTGAGGATGTTTCATTTAAAAACTTTAAAGCTTCTCTCAAGAATATTCTGAAAATTTCTCTTAAAGGCATTTCACCAAGGGCTTTAAAGCCACTTTAAGAATGTTTTAAAATAGAAAAACTTTAAGCCTCTTTCAAGCATATTTGTAACACCTTACATGAGGACTTCTATTTTTAATTTTTAAGTTAATTCCAAGGATGCCATAGGTATAACCCGGTTAAAACATTTGTATCAAGAACTTTTGTTTAGAATCTTTGTCAGGAACTTTCGTTAGAAACTTTTGTCTAGAACCTACGTTAAGAACCTTGAGAGTCCAACATTGCTGGTTACTCATGAGCTGCCTCACTAGTATTTTTATCAAAACCTTTGTCGAACCTAGGGATAGGTCGAGCCTAGTATTATAGTCTAAGACTTTCATCTAAAAAACTATTATAATTTTTAAGTTGAATCTACGGATAGGTTAAGCCGAACGTTATGGTCATGTTCTTTCGTCTAAAAATCTATCATTTTTAAGTCAAACCTAAGGATAGGTTGAGCCTAAGATCATAGTCTAAGTCTTTCATCCAAAAACCTTTATCATTTTTAAGTTAAACCTACGGGTAGGTTGAGCCTATTATCATAGTCTAGGTTTTTCATCCAAAAAAACTTAACCTTTACCTTCTTGCAAAAATCAAAATTTTGCCAAAATATTGTTCTTATACAAAAGTCATATTAATTTTGGTCTTTTCATCACAGGAACATAAGATGACAATAAACACACCCCGAAAAAATGGTATCTATATTCTTGATGCTCAACAACATCCAAATAAAGGCAACTATAGACACCTCATTTTATCTGAGCTAACTTTTGAGGCATCAAAGTCATTATTTGAGACATCATCGAACCTATTTAGTCAAGCATGGTAAAAGAAAATCATAGGCTCATGCATTTCAATATAGGCATAAAAAATTAATAAGAATTAAACAGACGCAGCAGAACTAATAAAAAAAACACATGGATTTCCTTAAGATCTTAAAAAAAGATGTACATGTGATCATACTACATTTAAGACATAGATTGGATAGAAATCTTATGTACTTAGAGACTCATAACTCTAAACATGCTGATCCTTACATGAATGCACCACGGGTTTATTACTAAGATCTTTATTTAAGGCCAAAAATAGTCCAAATGTTCTACCTCTTACAATAATGCACATAGATGTCTCTTGGAACTTTCATGAGGTTTGGTGGTTCTTTGGTGCTAGCTAGAAGGCTTTTCAAGCCTAAACCAGAAGGTATCTTGCTAATTGGTACAAATCTGATATGGTTCGAGAATGATTCCCTTACCTATTATGCTAAAAAGAAGGACAAACAGCTTTATAGGAAAGCAGTTATTTTTCTTAGATGCCAATAAGCAAATCCAAAGTTCACAAATCTTGATTTTGGTTGATTCCTTTAAAATAGAAAACTATTGTTCTATTTTTCATTGTGATTAAAAAACTTTGGGATAACTTAGAAACCAATTGACATAAAAAAAGGCTTACAGAAGCAAGGATTTTTAGATTTAACCAATTTCATAACTTTTGTGAAAAACTAATCTTTCAATGCTAGAAAACTATTTTTCTACTCTCTTTGAGTCAAGAATAATTCAAGAACGCTTAAAAAAACCATGAAAATGTGAAGAAAGCTTAAAGAAGCATAGGTGTTACACCAAACCCCATAAAAAAGTCAAAAGGTCAAGCCTATGGTTTTCCTATTGATTTTTATCAACGAAAAACCTTATTAATGTATTTAAATACATCATAGGCTAGGTTAGGCTTGACTAATGGGTCAATTTCACCCATCCTAAAGGTTGATGCCACTTTAATGGTGTTTTGAAGCCTAATTAAAACTTTCTAAATTTGCTTGTTCAAGATTGGGCCTTAGTATTAACTTATTAATATTTTGGCCCAATAGCATACCAAAGATAGCTATTCCATGTGCCTAGCCCATTAGCAAAGCCAACTTGTAGTAGTTTACAACTAAACTCTCATGACTTAATAATTAGGGCTTTCACCTAACCTTTCAATTTACATGCTAGATAATTTAATTCATAAATAAATTTTTTAACCCAAGGAAAACAAATTTTCTTTATGTAAATGATATTAGATAATTAATTAATTAATTATCAAATAATTATTTAATTTTGCAAAAACAATTATTTGGTGCTATTTAATAATATCCTTAAAGTATTTCTACAAATAGGTATTATCTTGATAATACATTCTTATCTTTTTTACCATATTAAGAAATCTTTTAATTAGATTTCATAAGTCTACTTTATGTCTTAAATTATTGTTTCATAATACTTAATTGAACTAATTCTCGGAAAGACCATAAGCATGGTGCATTGTTTACTCATGTATTAATCTGTATCAGTTTTTGTAGCTTTTAGTCAACCTCATGAGTTTAGAAAAACAGTTTCTCCTAAATTCGTCATGCGTTGGACAATGACTTTATCAAGTTAACTAAGGCTAAGAACATATAAGATATGTCTCCAATGTCACTTGAAGTATTAAATCCCTATAGATCACTTATTCACCCACCATATGATTCATGTCATACATAATGTACCCTACCTTAAGCATCCATCCATTATGGATCCATTTTAGATAAATCTAAGTATGACACTCCTTACATGAGATGACTTGGTATCACAAGTTTGGGACTAATATACATGACTGGCACATGAGAACATTTCCATAGACACTGGAGTAACTCATGCCAAATGGAGTTCTCATGCAAGCCATGTTTATTGAACTTGTTTCCATAAAACAAGCATCCATATCTATCCCTATATGTCTTTGTACTTCAACTTTTATGAGATCAAAGAGTCGCATACATTAAATGGATAGAGGCTTAGCAGATGCTACTTTTTATGTATTGTCAATGCCCTATCTTCAAATGTGATGACTAGGAACATTTTTTAGAAACATGGATTTGATTAATAGGATCTCATCATCATAACCCATTACTAACTTTGCAAGGCCATTGTGTTTCTTGGGCTTTATCCAATTAGTATTTACGTGAGTGTTAATCATGCCACTAACATGAAGGAAAACATTGAATCACTAACATAAGTGATTGGTTTGCATTATTAATTGTTACATACCTTATCCAATCCAATTAGCTCTAGGGCATACACTAACATCTCTTACTTACTCTGCTAATCGCTAATGCATCCGATGTTGAGCTTTTTTTTTTAGCAATCATGTCTTAACTTAGGTGGAGCTTTAGTACTATTATGAGTATTTTTTAGTCATATTCATGATAATCTCATTATTAAAGTCATTAACTATTCGAATCATAATGAGACCTAAATTCTATCATATTGCTCAGTTGTTACTTTAAGAACTATTAAGACTCTTTTATCAGCTTCTAAGCTAATGATCCAAATAAAACTCATTTTTTTAGGTTAAACAAAAAAGTTTTTATCACCTTTAGGGTATAAGCATGCAATTCTTTCTAGTTTGGAACATTTTCTAGATAATTGTATTTTCACATCATGGCTATTTATTACTGAGACAAATTATGATACTTAACTTTTAAAAAATCATAAATGCCTCTCACTAAATCCTACATGTGCAAAGTTAAGCAAATTAGATTTGAAAACTATTTTAAATCTTATAAGTTATAAGCTATTTAGTATTCTTCATACTATTGTAAGTTGTATATTTGAGAATCATGAGACCATAACATAGAACAACTTCTATGATTAATGATTTATTCTCAATTTCCATGTAAATGCCAAAATAAACTTCTTATGTGTATGAATAAATCATGATTATGTTTCAAAAACATTGATCAAGGAAGCAAGCTTTGATCAACATCAACAAGGTTGCCATTATCAATGGTCCATCTATGCTATTCCTTCCATTTGGTTGGAACAATATGTCATACATATTTAAGCACCAACCTCTAGGCATCATATGCTAAGAAAAATGAATTAATCTAATTGTATATCTAACAATAAAACTTCTATAATTTTCCTAATCTTGATTATATAAAAATTTTCTTTGCAATCTTTACTCTATTAATATAGCTCTCCATCATGTTGGCATATTCCTTTATCATCTTGATTATTTTTCTTCAAAAGAAAGTACATAGACAATGCATGGGTCATGATCCATCTAAAGTGCTTAAATCTTAAAATACATCTTATCATATAAGGCTTAACATCTTACTTAGGACTAATTCTTTAGGGATATTGAACCTCTCACTATGATTGTCCTTATAGAACAAATTTTTAAAGTTTCAAATGATTTCATGAGCTTACATAGCTGCTTACTTCTTTCAAAGTTTAGGCATTATACTAGCCATCATCATAATATGGCTTGATCAAGGTCATCAATATGAACTTGATAGATTGCCTTTCACCCAATGGGCTCTTCTTTGATATGCTGTTTAATTTGGGCCTAGTCTAGCCTATTAAAACATTTAGCATCACATATGTTAACATAAAGATAATCTATTAGCCATGTCGTGTTTATATCCGCTATCAACCAAAACATTTTGTAGTTAATAATTTATAATTTCAATTATTAAGTTTTTACAACTTTAATGATTATCCTAGGCACCCCTCAACCATAATCCAAGAAGTTCAATGTTTGAATCTTTTTAATGAGCTAAGCACCCCTTTCACCCTTTTATGACCTTGAGTTAACTTAATAAACCATCAAAGAACTAATTAGGTAGGTAACTTTGTTTAGCAATTGTATTTCTATGCAACTCCTAGATTAGTTAGGTGGTAACTCTTTGCCTAAATACATCATATGCATTTCACCTAACCATCTCCTCTAATGTCATGTGATCAAGGTCTACATATCAGGACAACATGGCAATAGTTGAGTAAGACCCATCAGTCGTAACTCAAGTAGCTCAGGCAAGAGTGACCTTAAGTTAGCTTAATAAAACCTTGTGACCAAAACTTAAGTATCTTGTTATGAACAACGAAAGGCATCTAATCATGCTTAGATATGGACTTAATATTTTATAAGGGATTTTTATCATTTATCTTGGGTCTCATTGCTTTAATTGATTAGCATGCTTAGCATTTATTCAATCACATATCACATATGTATAAATTCAAAATAAATCTAACACATGCAACCTATTAGTATAATTATGGACTTTACCTATCTAGTTTTCTAGAAGCATTGAGAAATTAGTTGGTCAAATTCCTAGGGATATCATACAAGGTCTTCAGAAGTCTTGATGATGATCTTCTTGGTTTTTTCTTCTTAGCATTCTCTTTTTTACATTTTGGATTAACATAAATTCTAATCTTAACCTAAATCTAAATCTACAAGTCCAATGTAACTATTATATAACATTGTAAGAAACTTCAAATTTCATTTAAGGAGAGTTAGGTGAAAAAAATTTACAACCTAAAATTAAAACAGAAGGTAGGGTTCAAAGATCCTATATGTAAAACAAATACCAAAGAAAAATTCAACCATCCATAACCTAGTTATGCTAAGGTCTAATTCTTAGTCATCTTCATGCTAACATAATCATATTATAAGCATGAATCAAATAAGCATAACCAATATCACTTGGTGATCTTGTGTGTCATTTGCATAAACCTCATCAAATAATTTGAGATGATTTATCAAAGTGTTTAGTAATTTTGGTTCTTTAATTAAAACATTTATAATTAAATTCTTAACTTTTAGGAAGCTTGTCTTAAATTAAACATCACCTAGATTATTTGTCTTAACTAGGGCATTATCTAGCTTTTAGATAACTTTGTCCTAATTTGGACTAACCATCCATTTTAGATAACTTGTTTTCCAAAAACAACATTTTAAGACATTAAATTGGACATTAGTAACTTTTAGATTGTTTCTCTTAGTTAGGACATTATCTAACTTTTAGATAACTTTATCTTAATTTGGACAAGCTATTTAGCATGTATTATTGTCTAAACCACTTACGAAAGTAGTTTCAAGTTTTTCGACATTATAGTAATTGATCCATGTTTAATTTAATTAAGAAAACAATTTTCTCAAATGATTAACATTTATTCTAATCATATTAGAACAAATCTTACTCTAAATAGGTTAATCATTTAAATATATTTTTCAATTAAACAATTTAATTGAATTTTAATTCCATGCTTATTATATTATCCATTCATATCTTAAACAATTTAAGAAAATTAATACAATTGGATAATTAGGTGTTTGATAATAAATAAGAGTTTTAATGGAACATAACTACTCAGGGAGTCCTAGTCCAACTAGGAGTTTGCTCCATGTGTGGCTATCTTAGCTATCCTACTTTAACCCAAACACTATTTTCTTCATCCCATTAAACACCATTGATGTTGTACTAGGACTCAAATAGTGAATTTTGCTTCAATATCTTCCTACCATTGATGTCGTACCAAGGTTACACGAAGAAAGACAACATGCCATATCCATTACATGGACATAATGCACCCAATATAGGCCCAAAATTAAAATATTTTCAACTCCAATTTTAACCTAATTTTTCCATAAAGTATTATGCAATTTTCATGACACATTCAAGGTGGAAAAAAAGGAAAAAGTTGCACTAATAACTACTAAAAATTTCAGCACCATCAAAGCACTAAAGCAGAGTCATCCTAGCAATAATCAACACCAAAACGTTGACTGATGACTGTACTATCAGTTTGATTAGAAAAAAAAACATAATTTTGAACTAATTAATATTGATAATAAACATGGATTAACATGCTAGAAAATCAAAAATTAAAAATTTCTTTAATTTTTAATTCAAGAAACGAATTAAAACAACATTAAAACAACTTGGGAAGTTTAAGACATGTTAGGGCTTTAATCTTAAGTAATCAAAACAATTTTAGTTCACTATTTAAACACTTTTAAACATGATTAAAGCCAAAAATCATGCTATCCAGATTTTAAAAATTAAAGAAAAATAATTTTTTAAGAATTTTACTAAAACTAAAAAATCACCAAATCAACTCACAAATCAATCACATTGATTATCACCAAAAACTGACACACTAGGCCACGTGTAATCTACAAATCTTAGACTCTAATACCATGTAAAGGAACTATCAAACTCATGCATATCCATATAAGCATAAAATAGTAATTAGAATTAAACAAAGAAATACTTGGATTTCCTCAAGATCTTAAGAAGAGTTGTACATATATTTGAACTGCAATTTAAAACAAAGATCAGATAGAAATCGTAACTACTTAGAGACTCTGAACTTGATAGAAATCATACCTGGTTAGAGACTCATAACCCTAAGCATCTTAATCCCCACACGAATGCACCATGGGTTAATTACTATGGTTTTTTTTATTAAGGTGAAAAGTAATCTAAGTGTTCTACCTTTAATGATAATCCATATAGATAAGTCTTGGAACCTTTATGAGGTCCAATGCTTATCTGATGCTAGCTAGAAGGCTTCTTGCTCATAGGTACAAATCTAATGTGATCCAAATTGATTCCCTTACCTATTACGCCAAAAAAAAGAAAAATATCTTTGTAGCAAAGTAGTTGTTTTTTTAAATGCCAATAAATGGATCCAAAAATTATAATTCTTGATTTTGGTTTTTTTTTTTTAGAATGGGAAACTGATTTTCTATATTTCTTTGTGATCTAAAATACTTTGAGATCACTTAGAATACTAATTGGCATAAATGAGGCTTAGAGAAGCAAGGATTTCATGATTTAGCCAATTTCATAACTTTTATGAAAAACTGATCTCTTAATGCTAGAAAACTCTTTTTCAATTTTGTTGTGTCAAGAACAATTTAAGAACACTCAAAAAACCATGACAATGCAAAAAAAGCTTAGAAAAGCATAAATGTTGTACCATACCCCATAGTGCTTCTTATCAACCAAAAAGCCTTGGTAATATATGTAAATGCATCGTGGGCTAGGTTAGGCTAGACTAATGGGTTAATCTCGTTCATCCTCAAGGTTAGTGCCACTTTGGTAGTGTCTTTGAGTCCAATTAAAACTATTTTAATTAGCTTGTCCAAGATTAGGCCTTAATATTGACTTATTAATATTTTGGCCTAATAGCACGTTAAAGATAGCTATTCCATATGCCTAGCACATTAGCAAACCCAACTTAGAGTTCGCAGCTAAACTTTTAGGACTTGATAATTAGGATTTTTAGCCTAACTCTTTTAATCACGTGCTAGATAATTTAATTCATAATTAAATTTTTTGACCTAAGTAAATCAATTTTTACTTCATGTAAATAATATTAAATAATTATCAAACAATTATTTAATTTTTCAAATACAATTACTTAGCATTATTTAAGAATCCCTAAGCTATATCTATAAATAAACATTATCTTAATAAGACATTCTTATCTTTATTGCCAAATTAAGGCAACTATTAATTAGATTTCATAAATCTAATTTATATCTTAAATTATTCCTTAATAATAATTAATTAAACTAATTCAATTAAGTTCTCTTCATTATACCTTTTATTTAATTAAGTTGCACTTAATTAAATCTCAATTTTAATCTAATAGATATTATTATTGTGTTTGATCTTTTTGGCTTCCATTATAATGACAAAAAACATAATTACTCAATTAACTATATTCATATTTATAGACCAAGATTGGTATTAGCAAGGTATCATAACCACCGTGTATGCACAAAGAGTCAATATGACCTTTTTATGAAACCTGTCGATGAACAGCCTCTCAGTGTACTTTGGTCATTTCACCAATATCTCAAAAAGACTATGAGCATGGTGTAGTGTCTAGTTATGTATAAATCCATATTAGTTCCTACAACTTTCAGTTAACTTCATGAAAATTAATTTCTCCTAAATTCATCATGCGTTGGCCAACTACTTTATCATGTTAACTAAAACTAAGAATTTATGAGATATGTCTCCAATGTCACTTGAAGTGATGAATCCTCTCCAGATCACTCATTCACCCACCATATAATTCATGTCATACCTAATGTACCCTACTTTAGGTATCCATCCATTGTGGACCCGTTTCATGTAAATCTAAGTATGGTACTGCTCACATGAAATGACCTGGTATCATAAGTTTAAGGACTAATATACATGATTGGCACATTAGAAAATATTCCGTAGACACTGAAGTGACTTATACCAAATGGAGTTCTCATATAGGCTTTGTTTAATGAACTTGTTTCCATAAAACAAGCACGTGTATCTATCTTCAAAGATCTCTACACTTCACTTTCTATGTGATTAAAGAGTTGCATGCATCAAATGCTTGGGGACTTAGCATATACTAGTCTTTGTGCATCATCAATGCCCTATCTTAACAATACAATGACTAAGAACCTTTTTAAAAACATGGCTTTGATGTATAAGCATCTTATCATCATGACTCATTACTAAGTTTACAAGCCCATTGTGTTTCTTGGGTTTCATCATCAGGTCTCATTGGCTTTGATACATGAGTGTAAATCATGTATCAATAACAAGGGAAACCTTAAATCACTAATGTAATGATTGGTTAGCATTATTAACTCTTGTATGCCTTATCCAATTTGATTGGCTCTAGGGCATATACTAACACATGGATCAATCCCTCCTCATTCCTAGCCATGGCAAGCTATTTGGAGAGCCAAAGGCACATAAAATTAATATTTTTGCACATATATTTCAATACGAGGTCTTAGTGTATCGATACAGAATGTTAATGTTTTAATAAATTGATTCATGTATCGATACTAGGCTTGTCAATAACAAAAATATAAATTTTTAACCAAAATATATTGATGCATTTGAGCAAAATCTGTTTTTTGCATTGATACATCAAGCAAATTTTCCTTAGTTTAAGGCATTTTAATATCTTTTCACTACTGCATCAAAACTAGAATTAAACCATGCTTCTGGCATTAAAAATCATCCAAATTTATACCAAGCTTCAACACTAGTTTTGTGATTGGATCAATTAAATTTTTGAGACCCAAATAGCCATGGCATAGGACATTATCATGACTTAAGTAATTTGTTAAAGGGCACCTTAATCTTTTCTTATAACTTAGTTATATAAAGTAGCCTTGATTCACTATTTTTATTATGCAACTACTAATGAATTATATGATAGTTGAGCATGGTGCCTTGTTTTCATATAAGGCATATGCAACAAAGTCCTTGAATGCCTTACTTTTTTTGTATTTTAGTCTTCACTATTCACATGGCTATATAAGTCAATTTTGGCTTAGTTGAACATAACTGACACATTTTCTTCTCACATTCTCTCTATAATACCAACCATCAAAAAAAAGCTTAAAACATTTCCATTTTTATAGCGCCTTGTCCCATCCTAAAAAACTTTCAAAACACCATTTCAAGCCTTTTTGTTTACTTTTCTTCTTGCTAGCTCACAGCAAATAAGAAAAAGCTAGAAAGGCAACATCCTTGTGTGGAAAAAGCTCATCTTTTTAGAGAAGCTGCTAAAACTTTTGTTGGTATATTTTCTCAACTCATATATTTATGTTTGTTGCTTTTTTCATCATGTTTGTGACCTTTTTCAAGTATCTTTGACCATTTATAAGTTCCATGCATTTTTTTAATGTCTTATTGATGAGTTTGTGATTTTATCATACATTCATGCATAAAAATCATGTCTTTATGTTGTTACAAAATTTTTATCACATATTCATGTTTTATGCCTCCATAAATAAATTTTTGTATATCTATGCCTTTATTTTGTCTAAAAATCATGTCTTTATGCTATCATGAAATTTCCAACATGTGTTCGTGTAACGAAAACATTTTTTTATGCTCACATCATCTTTTATGCATTAATAAACATATTATGTTCATGCATCATCCATATTTTATTTGCATTTTAACATGTTTCTTTGATAAATATAATGTTTTGTTGATGATCTAGCATGTTTTTGTCATTTGATGCCATGTTTGAGTGTTTTACGTGATTAAATAAGCTTGCTTGATGCGTTGTACTTGTTTTAAAAATTCTATCTTTTCAAAACACCTTAAGTTAGGTCCATATTAACCTTAATAAATGAGGATTAAAATTAATTTAATGTTTTCTATCAATTGGTCTTGCAATATTGGGGAAAATCAAGCTTTCCATGTTAGATTTAAGATTAAGTGAGGTAAATGTTTTAATTTTCGCAAATCATTGTTAATGGGCTATTCCATCATCCTAAATTACTTTGGGATTAGGTGAATGAGCTTATGAAACCAACTATCATTGACCCTCTTTTCTCATGGATATTTGAATTCTATAGTTAGTGTCTAGTTTTAGTAAACCAAAAAACTAAAAAGGTCCTCTGTTTCATGATTGCAGCACTATAACCATGAATTAAAAAAATCATTTTGAACCCTAAACAATTTTGCATGAAGTTTAGGATATTTTTCCATAAACAATCATCTAATTATCTTTCCAATGGTACCTTATTTGCCTTTCAATCATTTTGGATAATGGAGTTATGATTATTCGAACCAATGCAATCTGAAACCTGTAGAATTAATGACTTGCATTTTGTTTGGATTATTTCGGCCTACTATATGATTTTTTTTTTAATTTCTAAAATATTTTTCCTAAAACATTTGCGAAATTCCTTTTTTGAGAAGGTATCATTTGTGTTTTAACAATTTTGAATAAGTCAAGTATAATTTTTCATTGTCTACTTCACATTTTTCCTTGCAAATGTTGTTAGTGTTGGATTAAACCCAATTCTAAATATTATTTCCTTATAGAAAGCAATTTTCCAAGGTTTTTGGAATTTTTTATATGAACCATAAGTCCTTCAAACTAGTCTAAAATAAATAAAAAAAAGGGATAACACGATGTTGACCCCTATTTTAACATTTATCAAAATTAATAGATTTTCTAAAATTCCCACTTTAAAGCATTCTTATGCCTCTAAATAAGTCCAATCCACATTGTAAAGTCCAAAAACATGTCTCAACCACCTTAGGCCTAGATCAAGGCACGAGTAAGTTTCAAAATATTACCATTCCTATTTTATTGATCCTTATTTTTAAATAAAAATCGCTAATTTTATAAAAAATTATCAAAAATGTCATTCTGTCAAGAAATTAACAAATGTAGGCCAATTTAAGTCTTTAATCCTGCATCTCCAAAAATTTACGAAAATTTCCATCTACACTGATACTCTAACCTTTTTTTTAATTCCACTCAAAGTTAATTTTTCTCTCTCCTCCATTTTTTTAGATTTTTTTTCAAAATCCAAACCCATTTTGCACGCCTCAGTTAGCCTATGAATCAAAATGTGCTCAAAGATTATCAACTTCGTTATTTCTAGATAACTAATAACAATCACGAGGTACATTCCGATCGGCCTTTTTTTTTTTGTTTCCATGTGATTTATTTTTAGAAATATTATATTATTCTACCTATGCCTTGCTAACACATTTTTTATGGTGTCCACATTATATTCATATTTTCAGTTGTTTTCAAAAATCATAAGGCAATGTTTTGGGTCAATATCTCTCTAGTTCTTGATATGGAATATCCAATTTTCAAAATCAAATCCTAAGGTTATTTTTAATAGAAATCTTTATGTTCCCTACCTCTTTAGGGCGTATATGAGATTCAATTTTTTTTTATAGAAACTCAAATTTATCACTTTACACAAATCCAAGCATAAAATAGGATTATATCAAAATAATGACTAGTCAAAATAGAGGAAACTGAAACCAAAGTAAAACATAGCTTGAAGATTTCAATTTTGGGAGTTGTAGGGATGTTAATACTTTTTCATGCATAACTAACTCTTACACCATGAATCTTTAAACCATATAACCTTGGAATTAACTTTTCGAGTTTCGTAACTTGAAACGTCGATTTCAATGGGCATCCGATCATGCCTAGCCTAAGTGATTGGTGATGACTCCTAGTGTTGGCCACTTCATTGTGGCCATCCAAGATTGGTTAGATAAGCGATTCATTCGATGGTCTCATTTTCATGTTATAGAGGAAGAGTCCTAATCAAGAGGACACTTCTTTATCAAGAATTTTATCATTTCCTTATATTTTAAGTTATGCATGTTTCCTACTCCACGAGGATTTTTGAAAGCATGTTGCAAATGATACCCATTACTACTTTAGTAACTTAAGGTTTTCATCCATGTCGGTGGTATGATTGATTATCATGAAACCATTAACTGGATGAAGCCCATAATACTTAAAACGCCTTGCAAAGGAATTGCAATGTGTTGTAATTAAGGGATTCTTATGCATTAAATACTAGTTCCTAAAAGCATTCTTGGTTATCATATTGTCAAGAGACGGAATTGGCAATGCTCAAAGAACAACTCATGTTATTTTTTCTTATTTAAGAAAGAAGCAACCAAACTCATAGGTTAAAGTATGTGAGATACTTAAGAGATATAGGGGTGCATATTTCATGGAAACAAGTTCACTAAACCTTGCTTGTATGAGAACTCCATTTAGTATTTGTCATTTAAATATCTATGAATGTGTTCTTATGTGCCAATCATGTATAACAATCCTTAGACTTATGATGCTAAGTTATCTCGTACAAGGAGTGTCATACTTAGAGATCATCATGAATAGGTTCACATGATGGAAGCTTAAGGTATGGTGGTTTTAGGTATGGCATGAAACATATAAAAGATGGATGAATGATCCAAAAAGGATTCACCATGCTTAGTGACAATTGGAGACATATCCTGAATGATCTTAACTATGGTTAATTAGATTAAAGTCTTTGGCCATAGCATAATGAATTATGAGGAATTATTCCTCATAGACTCATGATTGCTAACCATTAGCTGTAAGATCTAAAATGGATTAAAACATGAATAGACACTGCAAACACCCCATTTTGTCCAGTTCATCATCTAAGGGCATCAGATGCCATCATCTAAGGCATCAAAGGTCATCATCTTGGCATTCTTGGAGTTATACGAATGCACATGAGTCAATTTCCTATCATTTTGACCAAAGTGAGTTAATTCAGAGAGACAAAGGTACGTGCAAGTTATATTAGTGCACAGATAAGCTTTTACATTGCTAAAAATTCAAATTTTCACATGTAGTATCGATACAAGAAGGTTTAGTGTTGAGATCTAAGAGGTGTTATTGGTACTTAGCATGTTGCATCGGTACAAACCTTATAGTAGCTAAAATTGTGATTTTTGGCCAAATGTATTGATGCTCAAGCAAGGGTTTCTATATAAGCCCATGTAGTATCCATAGATGCCTCCTAGTTTTGAGACAAGAAATGTCTTTTGCTCATGAGATCGACACATGCTTTATTGTATCGATTTGCATGGGCAAAAATTGGTTTATGTATTGATACAAAACGTTTTGTATCGATACACTAAGGCCTTTTGCCCAGTTTAATCCATTTTTTAACCTTTGCATTGTTGATATAAAATTCTTACTTAAACATGTTTTTTGCACCAAAAATCATCAAAATTAATACCAAGCCTCAGCTTTGGACATATAATTACATTTAGAAAAATTTTAAGGTCCAAATGGCCAATGACAAAGGATATTTTATGCCATTATCCAAATTGCTAAAGGGTAAAGCTGATTTTTCTCAATTCTCAGCTACATAAAGTGGCCTTCATCCATTATTTTTACTAAGCAAACCAATGAGTTTGCATGGCAACAAAGCACATACCATATCTCTGCATGAAATACATGCACCAAAACCTCATAATACCCTTGCTTTTTGCATTTTTTATCATTATATTCAGATGGCTATATATGCCAACTTTGGCTCAACTGAGAAAGGGTATAACTAGACTCAAAAACTTTTTAAAGTAGAAAACCCTACCAGAAACACATATTCTCAGCAGAAAGCACTCACATTCTTACATTTTCTCAATAGTCCTTAGCCATTGAAAAATGAAGAACCTTTTTTTATTCTCGAAGCTCTTTAAAACCACCATTAAAAACACTTCCAAAACCCTCCCTTCCATTCATCTTTCCTTTTAGAACTTTTTTCCTTCCACACCCTAACTAAAAAGCCCTTTTATTTTGATCATTTTTCTACTCAACATAAAAAAAGGGAAAAATATGAGTCCCAAATTATTGCTTAAAAGAAAAAAGGCTGAAGCTTGAAACTTTTGGTATATTTTCTCCCTGTACTCTATTTATTTGACTTAGTTTTTAGCATTTACATCATTCTAGTGAGCTCCTTATGCATGTCCTTTTTAAGATTCTTATGCCTTATCATGGCTGGTTGTGGTAGCCTTAAGATTTTAATGATCTTCTTGATATCTTGATGTTGCTTGTATGGTCAAACATGCCATACTTTATTTTCATCACCTAAATAGTCCTTACTTATGCATTTTGTCATGCTTGGTCCATTTTCACATACTTCACACATGCTTAAATCTTCACCCTAACATGTCTTCAGCATCTTCATGCATTTTCTTGCATCTTGGTAGGTTTTATAAAATAAAAATGTCATCTTGAAAATTCTAGAATGCTTTCTTTTGGTTAAAAATGTTCAGACCATCATGCATGGCTTAATTCTAGATGTCATTTGTAGGGCTAACGTTCTTATGCATCTTACTTATATCATCTTTCATTTTTGGCACCTTTTTCAAATCAAAATATCATCTTTGTTTATTTGAATGTGTCATCCATGTTCACTATTATGTGTTGCATCTCATTCATAAACTTTTTGTCAAAATACTTGCTTGTTTGTTGACTACAAAAATCTGATTTAAAAAACTCCTAAGGTAAATTCGTGTTACCTCCAATAAATGGAGAATAACATGGATTTAGTGTTCTTACAAAATTAGTCTTCCAATCTTAAAGGGAAAATCAAGTTTTTTATGTTTGGATTCATGGTCAAATAAAGTTATAAGTTATGGTTTCCCAAGTAAATAGCCTTTTACTTGTTTGAAAATGTTTAGGCCTTGATCTAGAGCATATTGCCTTCATTTATGGCATGCTTAATGGGTTGTTTCATTATCCTAAACTACTTTAAGATTGTGAAATCTCAACTACTTTAGGATTGTGAAATAAATTTATGATGCCCATGTCACCTTTTTCTTTCTATCACAGACATTCAAACATCTATGTCTTAAGTTTAGTATAAGAAACTTGGAAATATTGAAAAAAAAAAACTCCCTTGTTTTTGCTTTGACAGCACTATACCCACCATTAAAAATATTATATTCAAGACAAACACATTTTTCTAAATTTTTTTTATATATATATTTTTGAAATAACATCAAATTACCTTTCTAACCGTCTCTTGTTTGAACCCAGACCATTTTTGAAGAAAGAGTTATGACTTTTTGAACCCTTACATGTCTAGAACCCTTGGAACCAATGAATTGCATACTGTTTGGGCCATTTTGACCCACCAGATGATTTTTTTAAAATTTCTTTAACAATTTTCCTAGAAAATTTGTGAAATTCTCTTTTTGGAAAGGTATCATTTGTGATTTAAAGATACCAAATGAGTTTGAGACAATTTTCCAAAGTCCACTATGCATTTTACCCTACACATGCTACCAGTGTCAAAACAAACCCAATTTCAAAAATTAATGTCACCAAGAAAGTAATTTTCTAGGATTTTTTGAATATGTTTAAAATTAAACCTTGTTAGAAAGGTACTTCACTTGGCTCCTAAGACCTCCAAATTTGCCTAAAATAAATTTGGGAAGGGAGACAACATGATGTTGTCCCTTGTTTTTGGAATTCAAGTTAATTTAAATTTTTGAACTACTTTTATAAAGATGCTTGAATGTCTCAAAGAGCACCTAATTGACTCTTCATGGGGTCACGTCATACAATACAATCCACCTAGGCTCGAATCAAGGCTAAAAGAAAAAAATAATTTTATTCAAATTCTTAATTTTGATTTCTAAAATACCTTTTTTACCTAAAAATATTCTTTTTCTCCATGAACATCAAATTTTTCATTAGTGGGGATACTCTAACCTTGCCTCTCTAAGGGGATACTCCAACCCTACTTTTCATTTAAGATATGAATTTCTCTCTCCTCTCAAAAGGTTTTTTGATCGAAACCATTTTTGAATGCATCCAAATCAGCATTATTATGGATACTCCCACCCCATTTTTTAAATTTCACTCGAAATTCTAATTTTTCTCCTAACTATGCCGGGTTCATTGATCAAAATCTCTTTTTAATCCTGCAAGTTACCATCAAATCCAAACGCATTTCAAAATTGTTATTTCAGTTATTCTTTAATAATCGAGGATAATTATGAGATACATTCCTATCGTTCTCCCTTTTTTATGTTCTTTTGGGTGTTTATTCTTATACAATGTTATTATATTCTTTTTGTCTTACGAACACTTTTCCCTTTTGTAATGACTACCCTGTATTCATATTTTAAAATTATTTTCAAAAAATACAAGATAATGTTCCACGTCGATATCTTTTTAGTGCCTCATACGGAATATCCAAATTTTCAAATTTAATTCAGAGATTATTTTCTTTAAAATTCCTATGTTCTCCATATCTCCAAATGCATAGGTGATATAAATTTTCTTTCAAAACTCGAATATATAATTTACAAAAATTACATGCATTAAAAGGGGTTGTATCGAAATAATTATAAAGTGGAACCGATGAAACTAAAACGAAAACAAGATATAGTTTAAGAGTACTAATTTCAAGCATTGTGAGGATGCTAATCCTTCTCCACATGTAACCAATTCTTGAACCTAATCGATGAATCTTTGGACCATGCAGACCTCAAAATCAATGTATCATGTTACAGAACTCAGTACATTGTTTGCAATGGGCCTTTAATCATCCTAGCCTGAAATGATTGATTACGACTCCAAATTTACAGTTTATCTTATGGTAGCCTTTTGAGACTAGTAAGGTAAGCAATTCACCCGACTGTCTTACTTCCCTTCATATTATGCTTAATTCAAATCTTAATCAAGGGATAACCCAAAGGCTTTGACCAATATAACCACTTACCATATATAACTTTTAAGTCATGCATGCTCCCTTTGGATCGTCCAAAGATAAAGAGGTATGTCGTGATAGACATTACACCATGTTCATGCTCATTCAGAGATATATGATGAAAGGATCACACTATACTAATTGACTAGTTACTAAAAAGTTTTAGTAAGGTCATATTAACTCTTCAACATTTAGGTGGCCGTGATAGGTTGCACGATCCCATTCTTGATCTATGAACATGATTAGTAAGATTAATTATGCTCATTGTGAATATGTTAGGAGCCTAATAGGTTACACGCAATAAGATGGATTTGTTAGATTAAATCTGGGATCCAATTAAGTATGACTTAATTAAATAAAAGGTAATTGATTAGAACATCTAACTAAATTAGTTCAATTATGAATTTTTAAAAATATAAATTAGGTTTCTAACATCTAATTAAAGATGTCTTAATATGGCTATAAGGATAAGAAACTCTTATTGAGAAAATGTCTAATTGTAGACAAGTAAATAATGATGTTTTAGTTTTGGCCGACTAATTATTCCTGGCAAATTAAATAATGATTTGAATTACATGAATTAAAATTGTTTTACTTTGATAAGAAATTTAATTAAGAATTAAATGTTCTTGCATGTAAATAGGGGTTAGGCCAAAAACCTTAAGTAAAATGGGTCTAGTTTTGAAACACACCTATTTGAGCTTGATGTAAGGCTAGATGCATAGATTAGGGCTACATTAGTGTAGTATTGGGCCTAGATATAAATTGTTCATTAAATTGGTCCCAATCTTGGATAAACTATTAAAAATGTTTTAACTAGGCTTCAGCTTACCACTAAAAGTGATGTCATCATCTAGTGTGACTTAATGGGCAAGTTTAACGAATTCCTCAAGCTTAACCTTACCATAAATATATTTAAATACATTATTAAGGCTTTTAGGAAATGTGTGGCTATAAAGAAACCCTACGCTTTAAGATCCTTATAGATTTTGGCAGGAGACCTTGCTCTTTTTAAGCACTCTTTGCACTAACTTTTTTTAGAGATTTGGAATCTTTTCGGTTCAACTAGAAGTGGAAAAATAGTTTTCAAGCATTAGGAGAATAAGCACTACCTAAGGTTGAGAAGTTAACCAAGTTTGTTCTAACCTCCATATCTCTATGAGATCTCTTTTCCCTTTGTTTTATGTTATCACCTTCTAGAATTATACTCGAATTATGTGATTTGAAAAGAAGATTTGAATTTTCCTTTTATTTGAGGCTTAACAAGCCTTCTTGCTAGCATTGGACAACCACCAACCTCAAAAAGGTTTTCACAATCATCTGTGTGGATAATCATTAGAGGCAGGATATGTGTGCTGCTCGTGGTTGCAGAGATCTTTTCAAAAAGCCATTGCTACCTTCTAAGGATTGTTCAGATTGGTTTTAACTCTGAATTATGATATCTAAGAGTCAAGTAACTCTAAATAGAAAGATGTTTAAATTCTAGTGAAAATTTTTAAAGTTTTTTACTTGTAAGTTCCTCCTTAAAGATTTGCAAGGAAGTTTAGCTGTTTCTATGTTTAAGTCCTTTGCTGCTCTTTTCTTTCTATTTTTTTTTTATTTTTGAATTCCAATACATGTATAAGATCAGACTTTACCAAGATTCACATCATTTTAGAAGTTCCAAAACATAATCACATGTCCAAGATAACATCCTAAAATTGAGGTATCAACCAAATTTCAAGAACATAGTCACATGACCAAAGAGAACATTCAAAAATTCGAGTATAGGTAAAAGTCTCAATATGTATTTTTTGAAATAGCTATTTGCAACTCTAAACAAAGGTAGTTAAATCAAGTATTAACTTGAAAATTGTTCTAAAATCCAAGCAAAGGTAGATGTCCCAACAAATCATGTCCAAATAGTTATCTTCAATTACAACTAAAGGTAGTTAAATAAACAATCAAATTAAAGCTCAAATACAATAATGTCTCTTTTTTAAACTTTCAAGTAAAGGCCCCTTATATAGTTAATATGACCACTCAAACTTAGTACATGTCATGTACATTTATCTTACTTATTTCAATCAAACATGTATACCTTACACATGTTCATTCCATTCACTCCAATGAAATATATGATGCTAACAATGTTAACATAAGTTTAATATACGATCCCTTCTCAAGCCACATATCCTTTGTAAGAGAATGAAAATTTAAATCAAACTTAAAGTAGGAATGCAATAAAAATGGCACTTTAATTTTGCCTTCAATAAAACCAAATACCTCAAGAGCAACAACCAACAAAATAGATGTGTAGATTGACCAAACAAAAAGTAGGATAACAAAATAGCAATATAAACATAACCTTTTATCCAAACCAAAAAGTCTAAAATGAAGGAATTAACTGAATCCACCACTACAATCTAATCGACACAAAATATTAGGAATGAAACATTATAAAATTTCAACCATATATCAATACACAAACATCAAGAATCATCATAACCCAATCTCAAG
>JBBYHO010438944.1:0-25403 GCA_038382025.1 Adansonia gregorii
GTAAAAGAAAACCTTAAATCACTAACTAAAGTGATTGGTTTGCATTATTAACTTATTATATGCCTCGTCCAATCCGACTGACTCTAGAACATATATTAACAAATTGCTTGTCGATTTAGCCCCTTCTCTTTTTAAGAGCTCAAAGATTTCATGTAAATTTCTTACTTCTCTTGCTCGCATCGCCTCTCTTTTTTTTTTCTTTGTTTTCGTCGTTCTCTTTCTCTATCTTTTTCTCTCCGTTTTTTTTTCCTCCTTCCATTACAAACCCCTTTTCCTCTTTCTTTTTCTTGTTTAATCCCATGTGAATTACTTTTTTAACCCTGAAGAGTTGTCAAACCCTAAAACACTGAGGGATAGTTTTAATGGTAGAGAGGCACGGATGTGACAGTGAGATATTAGTTTTGAATGACATGTTTAAGAATTAAAAAAAAAATTGAACGACACTTTTAAAAAACTCAACTTGAACCTTGAAACAAAGCTTTCAAACCCAATACATAGCAGCAGCAAAGGATACACGACTAAGCCTATCCACCCACATAGCTGCAGCAAAGGACACACGCCAAGTTTGTCTACCTAGCATCAAGACATGACCCAAGCAGAGGCCCAGCCCAAGTGTCACCTTTTAAACCCTCTGCGATGATTTTTATATATAGCAGTTACGGACAGTTATAGATTTGTGATTATTTAGGTTTTGCTTGATTGTTTTTTTTCTTGAAATAAAAATAAAAGTAAAGAAGCACATTTTGATACTAAAGCAAATGAAAATTGTGACAGATGACACAAAATATGCAATTTTTAAGGACTACAAAAATGCATGATTCTATTCTACATAATCTAAGTGTTTTATAATCGATAGTATATTTTATGGGTTCATTTTAATTCAACAATACTATAGCACTGCTTTTTATTTTATTTTACTTTATACCAATTGTTAAAAAAAAAAAAAGAAGCAAATAATATAAGATGAATAAACTAGAAATTTTGATTAAGGATGAATGACTACACAATGTAAAAAAGTTTATAGTTCCATGACTGGATAACAAAGATCATATACTTAGAATGATGCTCGGAAGAATGGAATAATCTCATCCTGTTGTATAGAATGAAAGTGATTAACCATACGAACGTAAGGTCCTGTTTGGTTAAGTGGGATAGGTTGGGTTTTAATCAAGAGGGCAGCCATTCCAAAGCTCAGTTCCGGTCCTTGTTCACCCCGAGTGGCATTATTTATTTATCTATTTTGAAATGAGTGGCACTAGCTATATCTTATTCTGAACAGTAACATCATTGTTCTATGGACTATTTTACTTTCAAAATAGTTTAGAATTTTCACCTGTCCTTGTCAGATTTTATGCTTTGATTTTTAAGCTGTTTAATGTTTTTTAAACCTAATACTAGTTTTAGGGTTTAATTATATACTTTTTGTTTGGCTGTTTAGTCATCGTTGTAGACATTTAAATTTGTCCAAGTAATATTTCAATAAAATACATTGTTCAGGCTGATCATAATTTCTAGATCTAGTTCTACTATGCTATTTGTATTTGTTGTTGGCGTTAGGCCCACATGTTTTATGATCAAGAAAAATTAAATTTTAAGTCCCAAACTTTTCTTATTCAATATTGATATCACTTTCTTCAGATAACATTGTTGAAGGTTTGAAGCTATCAATCTAAGCTTTCTTTAATAAGAAAGAAAGATTTGACTTGAATGAAGATCAGCGGGATGCAAATTCTATTACTTAAAAGAGCTTGATACCCGCCAATCAGTAAAAGTAAACAGCTCTTTACTAATGGATTTTAGCGATGGAATTTCCGTCATATTACAAACAAAATTTTTGTCAGTGAAAAGAATTTGGGATTTATTAAATTAGTTAACTTCCCAAAATTTACTAATGAAATTTCGTCTATACTTGTATTTTTGATGGAATTCTATTGGTAGAACTAATTACGACGAAAATTCCATCAGTAAACAAATTCGAAAAATGATTTTTGGAAGGAAACAATGTAGGTTCAAAAAGTGTTTTTTTTTTTTAAAATGGAATTTCTATCTTGTAGCAAAAATTTCATTGCAAAAGAATTTGTAGCCTAATTAAATGCCTCTTTTATTTTTCTTTCTCTTTTTTCTTTTCCGTCTTTTCTCTACAACCTTAAACCCGACACACTCCTTCCTTTGGATTCTCATACAATGACGAAGAGTGACTTTGTTTTGTTATAAGCACTTCCATCGGTAATTGTTCATGTTTTCCAATATTATTGCTGCTAGCAAACTAGCTTCTCGGTGGCTAATGGAATTGCAAGTGTCCTAGCCAAAACAAGAGTTCATGGAAAGTCTGCATTGATGGCTTGAGGTAAAATGGAGAATTACTAGATTACTGTCTTGGTCTAGGTACTCTATTTTAAAGGAGGTTATGTGAGCTAATATAATTTTGTGGGGTTTGATTTTTTTTTTTTTTTTTTTTAGAATGAAGTCAATGGGAAGGGCATGTGTTGGTGTTTAGTTGTCTTAATCTTCCCTAGTTTAATATTGGGTTTTTAACCCAACACTTATTTTTCGGGTTTTGTGACCTTTCATCAATAAAACTTTGGCTCAAAAAAGGAAAATAAGAAGAAACTATCCTCTAAGTGAATATGGTTTTATGGTTGGCTTATGTGCTTATTAACAAGGTGCGAAGAAAATGAGTACCATGAATTCTACAAGAAAACTTTCAACGAATTCTAGGATCCACTTATTTTAATTGAAAAATAATAATAATTATTAAATTAATTATTATAGATATTTAAGTTTTTTCGTTGGAGATATCTTTATTTTCAATGAAAATTTTTGTAGCAATCAAGTATTTGCAACAGAAATTGCTGTCAAAAATAGAAATTTGCAATGGAATCGTTCTCTCAAAATTATAAATTTTAACAGACATTCTACTGGAAATTACAAACTGTTCAACAAGAAAAGTATTTTCGATGAAAAATTTTATCGAAAATTTCAATTATTTTTTATGAAAATTTTCTTCAACAGATTATAATTATCGACTAAGTATTTTTGACAAAAGTTTACAAAGAAAATTTTTATTGAAAATACTTAGTTTCAACAAATTTTGAGCTTTTACGATGAAATATTTGTCGAAAATAGATCACCTTCTCTCAATGTATCTATAAGAATTAGCCAAGCTAAGAATGATGCCTAAAAAAAGTTCGATTGGACAAAACAACAATAATGGCATTGAGAATAAAAAGGGTCCTCGAACAAGAAGCGGTGCTATTGAATTTTAGTTGTCAATTTAAAATAAAGATTTTAAAATTTTTATTTTAAAACTCTAGTTAAGTCCAATTCAAAGGAATAACTCAAGGCCAGTTAAATGTCGAGATTTTAAGTTCTTACCCCTAGGTTTTGAAAAGTAAAATTAGTTTAATTAAAAGAAGGAAAGAGGGAAAAAAAATAAAGGAAGGTATATTTGGATTTATCCCTTTCCCCGTAACAACTTTGAATCTGACGTTTTATTTTTCAACTACTAATCCACAAAAAAGAATATAAAAGGGAAAATAGTAGGTAGATGAACCAAAGAAGAGCCCTAGGCTAAAAAATAGGCTAGGAAAGGGTTTGTAGAAGGGGATTTCACACTGAAACAAGAAAAAAAGTTTGGAGAGATAACTTGGCTCACATGACAGAAACCAAAGAAGGAAAAAAAGAGAGAAAAATGAGGATGAAAAAGTTAGACCAAAGAAAAGGGTTAAATATTGATTTGATCTTTTTACTTTGATTCAACTTTTAGTTTGGTACCTAAAAAAATTGTTAACTTGGTACTCGAACCCTCATTCATGCAAATGGCCCTTTGAATTAATTTCGTTAACATAATAACTTATTTGGCAATAACAACCACAAATATTAGGACATGTCGAGAAAATTTCATGTCAGATTATCAACTTGTTGCTCAAGCTTTCGTTGATGCAAACTCATCTCTTGAAATAACTTCTTTAACATAATGACTTATGTGGCAATAACAACCACTAATACTGTGACACGTGGTAAAAATGTCATTTTCAAGCCATATCATTAATCTCATGAAAAGAAAAAAAAATTTAAAAATCAAATAAATTGGCATACTTAGCATTTAATTGAAACCAATTCTTGTTTTACTTCCTGTTATTCACTCAACTATTGAGAGTTCCACACCTAGCTCATTGCTCGAGCTTTTACTTATTCATTTCGAACCCCTTTTGGTTCTAGTTATGCCTTCCTATTTTGTTGTAACAATTCTCATTGAACTCATTCTTTGAATTAACTCCAAGTATTTTGTGTCACTTTTCCCTTGCTTTTCACCATTGTAGTAGTTATTTTGGTTTTCCATGGTGCTCTATCCTTTTTATGTGAACATGGCCTTACCTAAATTTTGCTTTGACTAAAACCAAAAGAGTTGGAGTAGCTAGCTTAGGAAAGTGTCTAAGGTTTTGAAGACATAGGATAGAGTGTAAGAGAGAATTGAACCTTGTTAGGCCCCATAGAAAAGGGAAAAGTCTTAAAGCATCATCTTTCATAAGATACAAATAGTGGCATTGAATTGTGAATGTTTTCATCTTTGTCTTTCATTTTTTTTGGCATTGAAAACCCTAACAATTTGCCAAAATTTATTTCTCTAAATTTCTAATAATATAAATTCCATTTATTTTTTGTTTTATTTTTTCAGTTTACATAGACTTGGACCTTCATGTGATATGGCATTTACATTTTTGATTGGTCATTTAAGGCACACATTATTTTAATAGAATTAGAATTTAGGGTAAATTGTTTGATGAAGGAAAAGTTGGAGTTCTAAGTTGATACTTTTTTTCCTTAGGTATCAAACAAAAATTAAGCCAAAGTATAGGGGCCTAATCAACATATAACCCAAAAGAAAAACTAAGAGAAGGTTTTATTAAATTATGGAGTTTTTAATCTAAATTTTTTTTGTTTTCACCTTTTATTTCTTTTTTTATTTATCATTTTTAAATTTTTTTGGTCTCTTGTTGCATTTTTTTTAATTTTTAAAACTGATTCCAAGGTAAATAGTTTAAGCTTTTAGTCATCAATGACTAATTAATGGTGGTTTTATCAATTTGATTCAAGTGTTCAATAAAGCATTGAAGCAAGCCTTCAAATAAAGGAATTGAAAAAAATGATTTATTTCGGCTAAGATTAAATCCATTGCTCTTTAGCCAAATCAAAGTTTCTCTATTTTAGGTAAATAAAAAGAAAAATGATAAAGGAAATGGGAATTTAGCTTTTTGTAAAGGGGATTTGTATCAATACTTTTCCTTTTTCTTAGTTTGAGTTTTACAATCAAATTTTTTATTTAAAAGAAAAACAAAAAGATTCTTCGTTTGAGTCAATGATTCTTAAGCTTTCTATTTCTAAGTCTGTCCTTAGTTTATTTTAAGGGGATAACATCATTATCATATTTTTCCTTAGCTTGATTGGCTAATGCATAGAGATAGGATAATGTTGGATTCATTCATGACAATATGTGACAGTGTCTTCGTCGAAATTAGGAAATAAGGATAATAGTGTTTCATCTATTCTAGGTAGTTTGATCTTGCACAATTTCCTCTCTCACTTATCCTTTACTAGCAAAATATGTATCAAGAAAAAGAAAACGTTTGGCCAATTGTAAGAGTTTAAACATAACTTTTGAAAGAAAAAAATGCCTCTTAAGATAATAGTATAAATAGGGAGATAGCTCTATTTCCTACACCCTCATTTGATTGACTAGAGCAATATGTGTATAAGAAGTTCATGCGATCATTAAGCAAGAAAAAGAAAGTTTTTCCTTGAGAGCAAAGCCAAGATACTATTTGGCCAAGTGATCCCTTTATAGTTGCACCATAGTTATAATCCTTTTACCATCGTTTCTTTATACTGCATCATCAAAATTGATCTTGGTGAATTTTTTGGTTTTTAAAAGAATTAAAACCTAACCTTTTGACTTTGATATAACTGTCCTCCAATGGCATTGGAGAATCACTAAGCCTTGTGACTATTTTTTGTGTGGATCACTGTAAAAGGCAACACACTTGGGTTGCTCATGACTTTATAGAGATTTTTAGTGACTATCAACTTGCTAACTATTTCAGGAAACTACATGCTCAAGGTTATAAAGCCTTGAGTAGTTATGAATCTTAATTTGGTGTTTGTGATATTTTTGAATTTGTATAACCCTATTCATACTATGTTCTAAAGACCTAAAAAGGGAATTCATTTACTTTCTTGTTTATCATTTTGTCACATTATTATTTTATTATTATCTTTTTTTTTAAACAATCTTGATTGAGCATAAGGCTAAATTCTTCTTGCCCAATAACCACCATTTTGCCTTAGTAACATGCCACCACTTCCCTTAACCCCTAACACCTTAAACTTAACCATCGCCCTAAGCTTCACCTATAAACCTAAATCAAACAAAAAGGAGGGCTTTTTTTTAAAAAAAAAACCACAGTCAAGTTAAGATCACGATCCTAACCTACAAATAAAATCTTAAGAACATAAAAAGGCATCATAAGCACAAAACCATAAAAACGTAAAAGGTTATGCTTTTAGGATTTCATGTTCTAATGGTTTAAGGGATTCAAGTTATTTTCTTGGCAATCTGAATAGTGAAGGAGTAGCTTGTTAGCTCAAGGAAAAGATTGAACCAAGCGGGGATAAATTGGTTCTATAAGAACTTGATCACAAATTTATCTTTTGTACAAATTTGAAATAAATGAAAAAAAGCATTAAGGATAAGAAAAATAAATAATCGATATATAGAGGTTCAATCCTTGAACTCGGCACCTATGTCCTCTTTTCTTAGCACTTCCTTGCCAAGGTGATTCCCATAATTCACTAATGAAATTATTTACCTTTAAGGCTAAGGTATAACCTTACACCTCTATCTTTGAGGGTTTAGATAAAACCTTCAATCCTTTCAAGAATTCTACCCTAAATTTTTAAGTGTTTTCACTCACTTTCACACAACCATTTTTGCAATATGAATGACGTATTTGCAAACAATTTGAATCTTTAGCAGGTGGGTGTTTGTTGGAATTTAAGTACAAAGTAAATGAGATACAAATAAACTTGAAAGAGTATAAATTTGATACAAGAAAAATGAAGAATTTAAAGACTTTAAGCTTTTATGGTTTAATGCTTGATTGATCTTTGTATCTCTTTCTTTTTCAGCTATTAGGAATCTCTATTTATAGGTTAAAATTGATTTATAGATGTTAGGCATTAAATGAGGTGGTTGGAGAGCAATTGTAACCTTCATAAATGTTTGTTTTCATTTAGACCCATGATATTGTATTGATACAATACCAATGGTATCGCTACAAGAATTAAAAAAGTGACCGTTACATCCTGTTGTATCGATACAGAAGGCTGAGTATCGATACCTGCCAAGTTGTATCAATACAGACATAGATGTATCAATACCTTCGATGGTTTCAGCCAAACCTTGGCTATTGTCAAGCAGTGTATCGATACATATAGGGTGAGTATCAATACTCATTGCAATGTATCGATACAAGCTGATATGTATCAATACAATTAAGGGTTTTAGGCATAGTATAGATACATTTATGCATCGTGTCGATATATGCCTTTAAAATACTTTTTAAAATAATTTTTCTTAGCTTGATATTGACTCAAATATATCTAAAAAATATTCTAAGTATAAATATGCATTTTTGAACATATATTTTTTGAGAAAATACAAACTTAGTACTTTTTCAAAATATTTTTTAATTTTAACACAAATACTAAGTTGGAAATAATTGAGAACAAATTAATTTAGCTCAAGTTGTTTGTTATATCAAAACCAAAATTAATTTAAAGCTAACAATCTCCCCCTTTGTGATATAACAAAACTTAAGATAAATTTGCTTGTTAATGACTCCCCTTAGATTTTTGAGATTTATAGTGAAAAAAACTCCCCTTCAATAAAGGCAATGGTTTTCAAAAGTTCTAATTTGAGCAAGTGGGGTCTTTTGAAGCTACAACATTTCAAATCGATAATATTGCCTATGATTGTCACAATTCAAGCTATAGCATGTAAAAGTGTTCAATATCAACATGTTATTTGGGTTCCAACATGACAAAATAATCATAATCAAGTGCATAATTATATCATCGAAGACATATTTACCAATGTAAAAACACATTTGGCAAATTTATGATATTTCTCTCCCTTTTTGTTGTATCAAAACACAAGAAGATCAATTCAAAGTATTAGAAAAAATGCAAGCAAAGATGATTCGTTAAGAATAAAATGTTAAATAGAGTCAATAAAATAAGTAAAAGATGTCTAATGGAATAGAATCCTAAAAACTTAAATGTCATCCTAAAAGGAGCCTAATATGACTAATTGTCATTGGCCGAAAGATCCTCGATGGATGGAGAAATAGGTGAAAGAGCAAAAGGAAAGGCCACTGAGAAGTTCTGAAATTGCTCAATTAACACCCAATGACTATTCTTGAGACTAGAAACATGAGTATCAATGGAATCGAATCAATAATCCTAAGAGTCAAAGCATTGCTCCCATGTATCAAGATATCCCATGATGGAATCGTACATATATTAGAGGTCCAAGGACACGGATGATGAGGTGTCGAGAGCCAGAGGTGGAGGAGGCATATTTTGCTCCATATCATCATCATCATGGTCAGCAAGAGTAAAAGCATTCTATTGGGCAAGAGGTGGTAGTGGTTGGCAATGAGCCTTGGGAATGAAGTCGGTGCCTTAAATTTCATACCCGACAAGCCCCATGGATTTGCGTCCTTTGTAACAGTAAGTAGATACCATAATCCTGAAGTCACAAGAAAGATTAAGACCTTAAGTGTCGAAGTATTAGCTCAATGCCATGCCATGAAAGAGGCTACAACAACCACGAACACAAAGAACAAGGTCCATAAAGTAAAAATAGGCTAGCTTTGGATGAGTCCCAGTTTGAATCATATGGAGCCACTAATAGTCAAAATTGCTAATCAAGCTGTGTTTGGTGCCATATGGATAGAGCACATAGGAAATGATGAGATAAAGTACGCGATCAAAGGGAGAAAGAAAGGTGGCTTTGTTATTCAGGGACGCAAATGAGCAAGAGCCTAACCTTCATTGATTAGGCTTTCATTCGGGAAACCGAAGGCAGTCGCAAGAGAAGTAGGGTTAACTATGAGATCCTATCCCGAAAGATAAGATCAAATAGTAATGACATTGTCATGTTCATCAATGACAAATGAGGCATTGCTAAAGAATGCAAGAGGAAGATTCTCATGAACTAGAATGTTGAGAGAAAAAAAATTTAGTCCATATGAAGGTATCAAAGTTTAAAGGTAGGGATAAGTAATGGATCAAAGGAAAGGGAAGTCAATAACCTAACATTGTTGGGTGGACATACAGGCATAGATGGTAGTGAGCTGCTTACGAGCTTATGCATCTAAAAAAAATAAGTCAAAGAATGATTGATTTTAGACCAGAGGTGGTTGATAAGCAGACAAAATGGAAGCACAGGTGACATAACCTTAATGATGGGCTATTTGTGTGGTTTTGGAAGGCATGGTGGTGTGAGAAATTGGTTAGGGAATTTTGTCGAGCATGTGGTGATAAGGCAGAATAAGATAAACTGAGAAGATGATAGATGTTGGTGAAATTTTTAGAGTCATTTGAAAAGAATCGGATAAAGTCGAAGTAAGTTCAGATAGGGTTTTCTGAAGGAGGTATAGGTGGCGAAAGAGAGTAGGGTGAGTAGATAATGTTAGGGATGGGTTACTTAGGCAAAATGGGTTCCTAATGAAAGATTGTGTGAAGAATATGGACAAGCAAGATGTTGTGGTGGCAATGTGGTAACTTTTGGAATAATTTTGAAACCTATTACAGTAGGCAACGTTAGGAAGGCTTGAAAATGAAAAATCACTTTAAAATTTGAAGAAATTTGGACAAAATTTTGAGGCTTTTAAAGAGGGAAAGGTTAAGGTTTGAGTGAAGGTATTTTTTTGAAAGTTTTGTGATTTTAGGTGTTAATGGAATGAGTTTTTGAAAGAAAATTATGAATTTTATGGAAATGATTGTTTGTGATTAAGAATTTTATGAAAAGATGAAGATTAGATGAAGTATGGTGATTAAAAAGTGATGGGTTGAGCAAAATTAAGTGAATATTGTTTAAGGCTAAAAGAAAATATTGTTTCGTGTGCAGGGATAGCCTAAATCGATAGTTTGTATCGATACAAAGGAGATGGTTTCGATAAAGGTATCGATACTTAGAGTTCGGTATCAATACAAAGAACAATTTTGGGTTTCTGCATCGACACAATGAACTGTGTCTCGAGACATAAAACAAGTTTGGGTTGTATCGATACAAGGTGGAGAGTATCGATAGAATGTATCGATACATAGAGTTAGGTATTGATACAAAGAATAATTTTGGATTTTGTATTGATACCTTGAAATCAGTCTCAATACTGGGAAAAAATTTTTGCTAGTATCGATACATATAGCTTAGTATTGGGTCATATCTATTAATATGGTTTCAATTTAAGCATATTTTTTACCCAATCTTTGAAAAACGCTTGAAAATCAACTTTGAACAAAACTTTGATATCAAAATCATTTTGCATGAACTATTCAAAATTTGACCAAAAAACAAAATCATCCAAGAATCAAAAGTAATACAAGTGCACATCATCAAACAAGTAGGTATGTAAGGCTAGTTTTTCGAACCAAGCATGGTGTAAACAATATTAAGGCAATGTATCAGAATTTTATCAACTTATAAATTCATGGTGCATTCATTAAGCCAAGTTCTCTTCTAATTATGCAAAATCTATCATTTTCAAAAGGTTTAGTAAAAATATCAGCTAGTTGATGCAAGGTAACAATGAATTCAAGCATTATATCACTTTTTTGCACGTGATCTCTAATGAAGTATGTCTAATCTCTATGTGCTTAGTTCTAGAGTGTTGAATTGGATTTTTGTTGAGACAAATGGCACTAGTATTATTGCTTTTAATTGGAATATGATCCATGGTAATGCCAAAATCCTCCATTTGTTGTTTTATCCATAGGGTTTAGGCACAACAACTTCCTATGGATATATACTCCACTTCGGTTGTGGATAAAGCAATACTATTTTTTTCTTAAAGAACCATGGTATGAGCATATTTTCAAGAAATTGACAAGTATCAAAAGTGCTTTTCCTATCAATTTTACATCCACTAAAATCTGTATCATAATAAGCTTGTAAGGCAATAGATGATTCTTTTGGATACCATAAGCCTAGATTGGGAGTGTATCTAAGATATCTAAAAATTCTTTTTACGGTAACTAGATGTGACTCCCTCGGTGATGATTGATATCTAGCATATAGGCATACGCTAAACCTTATATCAGGTTTACTTACGGTGAGATATAGCAATGAACCTATCATAGACCTATAAAGTTTAGAGTCAACATATTTAACTCCTTCATCCTTCTCAAGCTTTGTTTAAGTACTCACAGGTGTGGAACAAGGCTTTGCTTCATCCATTTTAAACCTCTTGAGTAATTCTTTGGTATACTTTACTTGATTGATGAAGATGCCATCTTTTGTTTGCTTGACTTGTAGTCCTAAAAAGAATGTTAATTCTCCCAGGTCGAACGCACCTTGCATTAGCTTAGAAAATTCTTGACAAAGAGATTTATTATTGCACCAAAAATAATATTATCAACATAGACTTGAACCACTAAAATGTCATTGTTTTTTACTTTTATAAAATGAGTTTTGTCAACATTGCCTCTATTAAAACCTATTTCAATTAAAAATTTGGAAAGTCTGTCATACCATGCCCTAGGTGCTTGCTTTAAACCATACAAGGCTTTTAAAAGTTTAAAAACATGATCGTGATAATGAAGGTTTTAAAAACTGGGAGGTTGCTTAAATAAACTTCCTCATTAATAAAACCATTTAAAAAACCACTTTTGACATCCATTTGAAACAACTTGAAATCATTAAAACATGCAAAGGCTAATAGTATTCTAATGGCCTTTAGTCTAGCTACGGGGGCATAAGTTTCATCAAAATCAATTATTCTTGACTATATCCCTTAGCTACTAATCTAGCCTTATTTCTAACTATGGTTCCATGCTCATCAAGTTTGTTCCTAAAGACCTATTTAGTACCTACGATAGGATAATTACTAGGTCTTTCCACTAAATTCCAAACTTTACTCTTTTCAAATTGAGTTAATTCCTCTTGCATGGCCATGATCCAACTATCATCCTTTAGAGCCTTATCTAAATTCTTGGGTTTAATTTGTGAAAAAATAGTTACATAATTGCATGCATTTCTAAGAGATGATCTAGTTCTTACAACTTGATTATGATCACCAATTATCTCACCTTCTTTGACATAAGTCAACTCTCTCGGATGATTTCTTTCTCTTTCTACTTGGGTTGGCTCATGTACTTCTTTTTTTAAAGCTTCTTGATCTTGTATTGTTTGTTCTTGCTCCTTGTGTGATGCTTGTTCTTGGTAAATCTCTACACCATCACTATCAAGAGATAGCTTCCTCAAAGTTGAGTTAGTTTCATCAACCAAGGTTTTCTTATTAAACACTCTATAAGTTTTGACATTTGTTGAATAGCCAAGAAAAATTCCTTCATCACTTTTTATGTCAAACTTACCAAGATTATCCTTTCCATTATTTAGCCTAAAATATTTGCATCCAAAAGGATGAAAATAGCTAATGTTAGGTTTTCTTCCTTTAAAAAGTTCATACAGAGTTTTTTTAGGATTGGCCTAACCATAGCTCCATTTATAATATAGCAAGAAGTGTTAATGGCTTCCACCAAAAATACCTTGGTAAATTATTTTCACAAAGCATGGTTCTAGCCATTTCTTCCAAGGTTCCATTTTTCCTTCAACAACTCCATTTTGTTGAGGAGTTCTAAGAGCCAAAAAATTATGGCTAATACTATTTTCATCACAAAATTTATTAAAACCAAGATTTTCAAATTTTTTCATTGATCACTTCTTACACTTGAAAATAGAATAACCTTTTTCATTTTGAATAATTTTGTAAAAAGTAATGAATTTTTCTAAGGCTTCATCTTTAGAGCTTAAGAAAAGAACCCAAGTAAACCTGGAGTAATCATCTACAATAACAAATCCATATTGTTTACCTCTTAAGCTTAATGTCATAGTAGGACCAAATGGATCAATATGAATAAGTTGTAATACTCTAGTAGTTGAAACAATATTAATTGGTTTGAATGAAGGTCTCTTATGTTTCCCTTGGATACATGCATCAAATATTTTATCATTATCAAATTTCATATTTCGCAATCCAACAACAAGATCTTTCTTGGATAACTTGAAAATTATATTCATACTGGAATGTCCTAATCTTCTATGCCACAACCAAGATAAGTCATCATTATTAGCAACAAAGCAAATATTTTGAGAAGACAAGTCATCTAGATGCACAACATAAACATTTCCTTCTTTATGTCCTATAAAAACAATTTGATTTGACTTAATATTAACAATTTGACAATCCATTAACTCAAAAATAACTTTCATGACTTTATCACACAACTGACTAATACTAAGGAGGTTATGTTTGAGATCTTTGACAAATAGAACATTTTCAATATTGGATGAAGAATTGGTACCTATGGTTCTAGTACCTTTAATTTGTCCTTGTGAGTTATCACCAAAAGTAACACTTTATCCATCCTTAGGCGTTAGTTCCATAAATTGACTTTTATCACTGGTCATGTGTTTTGAACATCCACTATCGAGGTACCAAAAATTCTCTCTTATTGAATTTGCCTTGAAGCAATAGTCTTCCTCATACAACTACGAAGTCATGGTTCTTTTTTAGGTACCCAAATTTTTTGGGTACTCGAGTATTAGTGTTCACAATTCTTGTGCCTTTTGGAATCCATTTTATTTTGGTAGCCTCATATTGAGATGTGCTAACACCCTTAGGAATCCATACCCTTGTAGTAAACTTACCTTTATAAGTAATAGTCTTTAAAGAAAAAGTGTGGAATGTATGACTAAGTCTATGGCAATTAAGTACATATGCCAGATGCATCCAATGATTTGTTTTGTGTCGCAAAGAAATTTTTGAAGTGAGTTTCCTTTTCAATTCTATTATAGCCCAAACCATCTTTATCAAAGAATGCTCTTTGTGTTTCTAACATATTGTTCAATTTTTGTTATGCCATATAAAATCTTGTGAATGAGTTATGCAAGTTTGTGTTTTTCTTCGTTAAATCATTGTAGAGACCATATTTTGTCTTAGCTAATTTTTAGCAAGTTGAGGGAAGATTGTTAGACGATGTGTCACCCCATGAAAAAATATTTTTGAGGAGGTTAAGAATTCCTATAGATCATATTAAAGAAATACAAGGATGTGGCATCAAAGGTTGTAGTTCTAGGTGTTTGAGGACAAAAGACAAGGGAAAATTTATAATTTTGCCTAAATGTATTGATACATGATTCTCATGTATCAATACAATGCTCCAATGATCCAAAAATTTAAAATGTTCCCAATGATATTGATACAACATGTAAATGTATCAATACATAAGTTTGTGCATCGATACATGAACTCATGTATTGATACTAGCCATGCCAAAATGAAAACTTGCATTCTGTAATGTAGATGTGTCGATACACATCAACATGTTTCAATACAATGTTTCATTGTATCGATACAATGTTTCATAGTATTGATACATTCTGGGTTTTTTGGACTAAATATATCAACACATTCTTCAATGTATCGATACATGCGGGCTATTTTTCATGATCGAGGCATTTTTAACTAGTTCATCTTTGATCCAAAGCTCAATTTTAACTCATTTTTGCATAAAAAGGATCAAAATCCATATCAGATTATGAATCTAGACTTGTGAATTAATTAAAATTTTTTTTTAAAGTTTAAATTAGATCATGAAAAGTCAATGTCATATGATCACCCTACTCCTCCCTTGTTTGTTGACAAAGATCACCACCAGCCACCCTACTTGCTGGTATCTGATTTCAGCAATCAAGCTAGCCACTCTATCTCCATCACATTAGCAGCAAATTACTTCCTACCGCCACCTTATAGCCATCAGTTGTCATAACTTTGTCCACTTGAGAAATGACCATAAATACCTCTAATTTAGCTTCAAAGTGATGGTATAAATAGGCCATTAATATCTCAAAACAAGTTTTTTCCAGCTGGTTTTCAACTCTCCCAACTCATTCACACATAAAAAAAAAAGAATCCCATAGCCCTTCACTCAGCATCCAAAATTAGCACCAAGCACTCACTCCCAACTACTATACTCTTTAAAAAATCATCCTTACCCATACCAAAAGCAAAAGCTTTCTTTCTCTCTCGTTTCTTGCTTATTAAAAACAAGGAAAATAGGGGAATTCGGGTCATCTCTGCTGCTCTAACCACTTGACCAAAAATTAAAGCTTTCTTGGTATAACTTTCTACTTAATTATTTCATTTTTTGTTTTTCAGCACCTTTATCATTTAATGAGCCTTTCACGCTCCCATCACCCTCTTAGGATTCTCATGTGTTACTGTGGCTTTTGGTTGTGGTAACTTAGGATTTGGATGTCTTGATGCCCCTTTTAACGTGCAAAGTGTCTTATTTCATCCTTATTATTTTTGATAGCTCTTGTTCATGCATTTTATGCCATATCCATGCATCATGTTATGTTTAATCCATGCACAAATCCTTAGCCTCCAATGTTTCAAGCATGTTTATATGTTAACTTGCATTTTGTCATGAATCATTGTCATTTTCGGCATGCTTCACTTCATAAGATATGTGCATAATACTTTCTTTATCAAGACCATCAGTAAAGTTAGCATCCCTATTCATGACATGTGCCATCCTCTTATATGTTCATTGTCTTCTCCTTACCTAAGTACATGTTTGATGGCTGTCAAAAATTGATTTTCAAAACCTCCTCAACCAATGAGGATTAACATTAACTTAGTATTTCCTTTAAGTTAGTAAAAAAATCTTGGGGAAAATTAAGTTTTTCAAATCTAGAATCTTGATTAAACAAGCTCAAAACTTCTAATTTCTCGATAAAAACGGCCTGAACTTGTTCTTGAAATGTTTGTGCCTGGTTTTTGAGTCAAAACCTTAAGTTGTATCATCAATAGGCTATTTCATCATCCCGAACTACTCCAAGGCTATGCAAATGAGTTCATGATGCTCATGCCAGTCTTTCCCTTCAGTCATGGATATTCAAATGTTAGTGACTCGAGTTTGGACCTAAAAACAGAAAGAAAAATGAAAAATATCCCCTGCTTTGCTTTGTCCCCTATTAATAGCACAACTATTGCTAATTAAAAATTAGTTTAAAATCCTAAATAATTTTTCATGAATTTTTTGATATTTTTCTCTCAAAGTGTGTCAAATTATCTTTAAAACAATGTCTTATTCACCCCTAGGTCCTTCTAGATGAGAGAGTTCTGATTTTTCAAATCTAAACTATCCAAAACCCTAAAATCAGCAACATGTATTCTGATCGAGCCATTTAGACCTACTAAATGATTTTTTCTTAATCCTTCAAACATTTTTCTTAAAAAATTCATGAAATTTACTTTTCAAAAAGGTATCGTTTGCAATTTTTTGACACTAAACGAGTCTGGACTGATTTTTCAAATTTTGGCATATCCTGTCTTCCGTATGCTCTGCCAGTAGCATAATTAATCCAAACTTGAAAATTTATTCCCCCGGAAAGTGATTTTTTGGGATACTGAGAATAGTTTTAGATTAACCTTTGTCGAGTAACCTTTCTAACGGTATCTTTTTCACCATTTAAAACCTTCAAACCAATTTAGAATAAATTCATAAAATAGGATAGCACAATGTTGTCCCCTTATTTTCAGTTATGGTCAAAATTAAGTTGTTTTCTCGAGTTTCATCTTTAGACATTCGAATGTCACCATATAACCCTGATCAGCCTCAAGAACATGCTTGGACCTTCCATAGCTCGCATTTTACATATTTACCATCCCTATTCATAATAATTTTTTTTATAAAAAAAATCAAAATGCTTACTCATTTTCTAAATCACAGAGTTTTGTCAACTTAAGGTTTTCCTACTCAACTTCTTTAAAGAGTGTCAGACATGTTACTTTTGGAGATATTCTAACCTCGACCTTCCGAGAGTGTACTCCAACCTACTTTTTCAAAATTGTTAAGATTTAAAAATCTTCCTCTATCAAAATTATTTGTTCTCCTCGAGGATATTCCAACCCTATCTTTCTGAGGGGATACTCCAACCCTATCTTTCAACTACAATTAAATTTTTCTTCTTCCCGAATTTCCTTGAATGTGTCAACAGTCAAGCCTATTTTTATTTTAAAAAAAACCTAGTTTAATGAAAGAGCCCAGATCTGTCTAAAAAATTATCAATTCGGTTATTCCCAAATAATTGATACTAATTGCAAGATAAATTTCAATAGTCCATCCCTTTTTTTTTTTCATTACATTGAATGGTTCATGTTATGGTACTTCATTTATTACCTTACTAATGTGATTTTTTTATGATGATTATTCACATTCATATTTTCAAATCATTTCGAGTAAAATTAAAGGTGATGTTTCGCATGGGTATCTCTCCAGTGCCCAAAATGAAATATTCCATTTTCAAAGTAAAATTCAAAGGTCATTTTTATTAAAAATTTCTATATTCCCTATCTATCCAAGGTGTATATGAGGTTAAATCTTTCATCAAAACCTAAATTTGTATTTCTATAAAATTCATGCATTAAAAGAGGGTTATATCAAAATAGTGATGAGTTAAGATCAAAAGAATCAAAATAAGATAAAACATAACTAGTAAGGTACCAATTTTGGGTGTCGCAAAGAGGTTCATGCCTTATCTTGCGTAACCAACTCCTGAACTCAAATGGCAAATCTTTGTACCACGCAAATCACAGGATCGATGTTTTGAGTTTCGTAACTCAAGACATAGGTTTTAATAGGCATTCGATCATGCCTAGCCTAAAATGATAAGTGGTGACTCCAAGTGTTAGTACTTTAGGATGGTCATCCAAGACTAATAAGATGAGCGATTTATCTTATGGTCTCCCTTACTGTATCACGAGTCGAGAATTCATACTTTCTCATTCTCATCACATTGCAAAGGAAAAGTCTCAGTCAAGAAGACATTTCCTAGTCAAAAAAATATTTTAAGTCATATGCACCCATAGATCCACGAGGATCCACAGCGGGGTATGTTGCGATAGCTTTGTGACTCCACTAGGCACTGTATAGAGAGTTAGGCCAATGACTAGTCATGTCTTACTTAATTTTTGGTTATTTTTATCTTGGATCATTGTTTAACTATGACCCCTTTTTCGTTTTATCAACTAATCTTTTGTTTGACATGATTGTCAGGATTGTCTTATTTTTGAATAATCATCAGTTTAATAAAAATGGTAATACGGGAGTAAACAAAGAGGTTTGATCATTTCCCCATCACACACTGTGCACTTGCATGTGCATTAGAGTCCCGCCACACTCTATGGCAAGGTTATAATCCAATCATTAGAAGGAAATGAGTTATCCACCCTCATAAGTAACCCTCCTCATAGGCATAACAATCACTTCCTAGATGTAAATTACCTATGTCTCTTACGAGTAACCCTTCATATTTACATAGGAAAATACATCTATCGGATTGAACCTGTTTTGCCAAACCCATGATAGGCCTAGGATCGAGGTGCCTCGATTGTCCTTACCAAATGAAAGTGCGATTTAGATACCTATTTAGGCATCAACTTAAACCTTATATAATGAGCCCTACGCGTAAAACCATGTCAAATTGTACTAGAACATTGCTAGAACACCTAGAGAACAGGGTGACCTGGGGAAACATTCCTAACCTTTACTCTCAATTACCATAACTACATAGGTGATAATGAGTGTACAATTGCCACCCGCATATGTATTTTTTACCATTTATCAAGGCATGTCATTGTGCTACCCAAACGATGACTAACCATTGTCTAAATAAGTAAGCAAAAACCATTGTTCATAATGTCTTATGTTGTAAACCATTTTGCTATCCAAGTCACAGCTTAATGCGTATCTGCACTAGTGGTGATAAACGAATATTACTATCGGTTGGTTATTTTATCACCTCATGAAGGGCAAGTTGTATTCGGACATGTTGATCGCTATTCGTTTCTCATCTCATCACCTTGGTTGAGACATGTTACGAATATTTTTTTAATGTTCTTAAATTCTTAAATTCTTTACATTTGTTTCTTATAAGTTTCACGAACTCATTTTTCTTTCGTTTTATGTCTTGACACATGTATCATCTCATCATAACTATTATGACTATTATCATTTTGGGGTAATTATTCTGGTTCAATGTTAAGCAAGGACATTATGTATGGAGCAATAGCTTATTTCCACTATTGAGTCCTTTGAAAATGTCAGAACATGGTCAGAAGGTTGCCAATGTTAAGATAGGGACATCGTAAAGCCTAATTACATCTAAAAAATGCATGAAGAGGTCAAGATTGGTTTGGGATAGCAACGAGAAAGAAGCCTTCACTAAAAAGTACAGGGATATAGCTCTCTTACTTTGAGTTCAGTTCGATGATGGCTTATTGCAAGTAATGGCATAGTTCTAGAACGTGGCCTACTGATGTTTCACCTTTAACCAACAAGATTTAGTCCCTACCATTGATGAATACATAACTTTACTCAACATAGAAAGGGCCAAGTCAGATCAGATTTATCGTAAGTGCTAACGCCTCCTTTGTTCAAGAAAAGGTTGAAGCAAGTTTTTGGGGCCACAGAGGCATGGGTTGATAGTCACGTTAAGGTAAAAAGAAGCAGTGAATGCATCTCTTGGGCCAACTTGAAAGAGGCCATGGTAAATCTTTCTGATTAAAAGAAAGCCTAAGATGTCTATGCTCTAGCAATCTGTGGGCTCATTATATTTTTAAAGACTTAGGGTTATGTAGTGGTGGCAATCGCAGATGTTTTTTTCTTGCCTATGTTACAGCAGCAATCTGCTTCTGCCATAATCACCAAAACCATCAATGCCTTTAACTTTTGTAAAAGAATGGGAACAAGAAAGTTTATAAGGTGTGCCCCATTGCTTTAGAAATGGCTCTTGGGTCATCTCTGTGTTAGGAAACGGAGAGCTAGGAAAATTTTTTTCTTCAAGTTTGGTCCTCTTTTAAAGGCATTAAAGGAAGAATGTCATCAAGATAAGATAGAAAAGCATTGGGTCAAGGAATTACGAGATGTAAAAAAGGAAAAAATCACATGGAGAGCCTCGTGGGTGTTCTCTCAGTTGATTATGTACAGATATGGAGACTACACTTGTGTATCACTCCTGGGATTATAGGGAAATATTAGTTATACTCCTCTATTGGTATTGCGTAAGTTCTAGTGCCAGCAATTCATCTCATTCTTTAAAGACTTGGGACATTAGGATTTTGAATACGGAAAGCCTAATTATAAAGCGAAAGTCCAGTTAGCTTTCCAAGATTAAAAGCTGGTCTATTGTATCGAAAGATACTAGAGAGGAAAGCCCTACCACTCTTCGATACAAAGAATAAAGATGTTATCGCATTAACGACCCATTGCCACCATCCAACTTTGGGATACTACAAATCCTGATAAAAGAGCTGCCTTCTAAAATCAAGCTACTTAGGAAGGAGTTCAAATGAGAAAAGGCATCTTTTGTCACAAAAATCTCTCGACTTAAGGAGGAAAAGGGCCAGCTAGATATTGATATTTATCTTAGGAGCGGTGAAGTGGATTGAGTCATCAAAGAAAAGGATTACCTACAAGATGACCTCGAAAGCCTAACCAAGGATTACATGGCACTCTAAAAAGCTAACAAGTCCCGACGTGTTGGCAAGACATTAGTTGAATGGGAAGCAAAAGTTACCACTCGTAATCGCCAGCTGAATCAGCAAAAGAAGGAAGTCAAAAATAGTAAAAAAAATTCACAAAGGCATGTGCTCTTGCCTCGACCTACTAATGAAGAAATCAAAAATTTGAGACCTAAATACGAGATGCAAGAGCTGCCAGGGTCAAAAATAAAGTCTTTACCCACAAAATCTAAGAGTTAGAGCAGTCTCTCTAGACTCGTCAAGGTCATATTAATGAACTAATAAGGGCTTTCGAGCAGCGCAAACTAGAATGGCAAGTGATAATCGACCAAGCATGTTGAACTACCAAGTTCAATATCAACATCTTATTAAACAAATTCAGATGGCTCAACGAGAGGTGAATGACATGATTGAGGTAGCTCAGTCTATAAGGTGAGACATTGTACCTATCAGAGATCGTGAGTAGCAACTTTTAAGCTTTCTTGATCGTGTGATTATATTGTGTAATCACGTTAGATATTTTATGATGTAATCATGTTGCAACAAAAAAAAACCTTTTTGTGGCTCTATGAATGATGTTATTGACAAAGCTGTTCTAGGAATCAATTGCCTCAAATGCTTATGCATATTTAATTTTAGTATTTTGCACTTGCACAAATCATTCATCATTTTAACTCATCATTGCATCACAAATACTCATTAATAAATACATTTTTAAGTAAAAGTCTAAAACAAAAATTAGGCCATAAAAGTGCAAGGGATTCCAAGGTCAATCAGGAACACGAAACCTAACATTTCATATCGTTACTACACAGGATGCCATAAACAAATCATTGAGAATGATCATGAAGCTCGCATTGAGTGACTTAAGCTAGTAGTTAAGGAATCATAAGACTGGATACTCTATCGGTAATGCAAAATGCAAACTCAATTTGCGAAACTTGTGGAACTAATGACAGCCTCTTTGAAAGAAAAAGGGTAAGCCAGCACTACTAAAACAAGGGATGATCCTCCCAACACTGAAAGTCCCCTTATCAATAATCTAGAACCCATCTAAGAGGAAACTAGAGAAGAGCAATGGCCCACTTCTACACCTGCCTTTCAGGTTTCACCAGTCATCTACCTAAGTCTCACTATGGTAGGTCAGTTTATTACCAGTACTCGAAGGGTTAACGCAGGAGTTTCATCAGCTGATCTGATAAACCTTGATCATGAGGAACCAGAGAAAATAAAAGGTCAAAAGTCCATCATGACTGTAGAAGAAATGAACAAATTTCGGCTACTAGAAAAATGCCTCTGAGCTATCAAAAAGAGTGATAAGTTCGAAGCTCTTGACAAGCAATCGCTATCTTTAGTCTCCAACCTTGTCATTCCCCTGAAGTTTAAGGCCCTAGACTTTGAAAAATTCAATGAAACCATTGACCTTTCTATCCACATCTGAATATAACTGAGATAGATGGCTAGGTACAAGAAAGATGAAAAGCTCTTTATCCACTACTTTCAGCATAGCCTCACTAGGGCAATGACTCTATGGTATATCGAGCTAGACAATGAAAAATCCAATCATGGGCTGACTTGGCTAAGGCTTTTCTAAATCAATACTAGCACGTGTTAGATTGGGCATTGGACCAACTTTCCCTGATGAATTTTGAAAAAAAATCCAGTGAAAGTTTCAAGCAATATGCCTAAAGGTGGAGAGAAGAAGCTGTACTAATACAGCTTCCTCTTACAAAAAAAGAGCTGACAATTACTTTCATTCACACTTTATGTGCTCCTTATTATGAGAAGCTCATAGGAAGTGCCACCAAAAAATTCACAAACCTTGTCTTCTCTAAAGCAATGATTGATACACCATTAAGAATAGAAAAATGTCTGCCAAGGAAGCATCTGGATTGAGCAATAAGCCTATTGCTAGTAAGAAGAAAAAAGGAAAGGCTAATGCCATAAGTTATGCTAGATCGTCTAAGCCAAAACGGTATCAAATACCCAACCCTCACTACCTAAACACGCTATATTCTTGCCCTATCACAATACCCCATTAGCCAAATCATGCCATAACCTACAACTCATCCTTTGTAATCCCATTAAACCCATCATAAAGCTACCCTTCACAAGTTCACCAAAGTACCAATCGAATAACCAATTATGCACCTGGCAATCGAAGTGCAAATCAATAAACAAAGATAACATTTTGATCCTATCCCTATGACCTATAAGGAACTCTACCAAACTTTGCTCCAAAATCATTTAGTGGCCCCAATCTATGTCCTAGAAAATAAGCCACCATACCCCAATGGTACAACCCTAATGCCCACTATGAATACCATGCTGGGGCAACGGGGCATGACATTGAGAAGTGCATATCTTTCAAAAGAAATGTGCAAAATCTAATTAACTCAAAAGTCTTGCAATTCAAGATGAACTAGAGACCAAATATTGCCACCAATCTTTTGCCAAACCATATAAGCCAGCTGCAAACATGATCGGCATTAATAATAAATATGAAGTCAAGACAAGCATAGAGGATACAAGGATGCCAACGTTGTTGGTCTGGCAGGCATTAATTGAGGTCAGATTGCTCAACGTAATAGAAAAATTGGAAGACAATTCGATAACTTTTGTGACTTCTACACAGTTATAGGTCATACCTGCAGACACTTAAATTTGTCTGGGCCGTCTGTCCTCGAAAGTCTTAAATATCCGAAAACAAAAATGCAATGGCTACTTTGATAGAGGTTAACTTCCACTAGAGTTGTTTCACATTTTTGTAATTTTAATCAGTCATATGTAAATAAATCTATATGCACATGATGAAAAAATTCTTTTTTTTAGGTAAAAAGGATGAATTCACGAAGGAAAAATGTTTGTTTTTGAACAAGTTCTTAACAAATTTTGAAAATTACCTTTGCGGATATCTCACGGTCGATTTTTTTATTTTAAAAATTTCTTGAGATTTTTTTTGAAAAACACAAAATTGATAGTTGGATTTTTTTTATCGACACTGGTGTGGTTTTATGCTAATTCCCACCCCAAAAAATCATAAATATTTAATGAAAAGTATGTATTGGCATTTTCTACCATGAAGTATCAAATTGTAAATTTTATAAATTAATTTTGAATTTTGTAGTCTTACAAGTATCGTGCTCGTAAATTTTACTTTTGGTTTTTGTTGATCTATTTTTAAAATTTTATAAGTTCATTCTCTTCACTTTAGAAATTAATGTTTTGAATAATATGTGGTCTTGAATTTGTTTTACTTCAGTGTCAATGAAATTTCATAATTTTTCTCGATATTAAAATACGAGTTTTTCTTTACTCGTAAAATTTTCAGTAGAATCCTCTCAAGTTTGAAACATAACAATTCATCCAATATTATTGTTTGATTCACATTAAATTAGTTTTGGAAAATTCATTTATTTTCGTGAGTTTTAAATTTTTTCTTGAAATTTTTCTATTTTTGAAATACGGAGTTTTTACTCTATAAATATTTTCAGGGTAATTTTTCTTATCTTATGATTTTTAAAATTCACAAAATATTATTATTTGATCCGTATTAATTTAGTTTTCAAAAATTCATTCATTTTTATGTGTTTTGAATTTTTTCTTGAAATCTCCATGTTTCTGAAATACGGAGTTTTCTACTTCGTAAATATTTTCAGGGTGATTTTTCTTGGTTTATGATTTTTAAAATTCATCAAATATTGTTATTTGATTCACCTTAATTTAATTCTAATTCTAATTCATTCATTTCCATGACTTTTGATTTTTTTCTTGAAATTCCACCGTTTCTAAAAAATCTAGTTTTCTATTCCATAAGTGTTTTCAGGGTAATTTTCTTCAGCTTAAAATTTTTAAAATTCATCTAATATTGTCATTTAACTCCCATTAAAACAGTTTTAAAATATTTAATTTATTTCATGGGTTTTGAATTTTTTTAATATATGTTAATTTTCCTACACTAAGACATTTCTCATAAAATTTTACGAGTTTTTAACTTTCAATCAGGATCTTTTGCACCATTTCATTTGTAAAATTTTGTCTATGATCAATTAACATTAATTCAAATTTTATTTTGATTTTTGGAAATTTTATTTTATTTTATTACTTTTTCCAACTAGTTACATGCTAACTAGCTTGTTTTCTCATCCAATTACTTTCTAACCATATTGGTTACATCCCAGTTACCCATTACACGAGCTGATCAACTTCATCATGAGCTTAATAATAGAGTGACTTGTAAGAAAAGATAACAAGAGCATGGCTTATGACACAATATTTATTATTTCCAACTTAACAAGCCAACTTCACATTAAAAAAAAAGATAAAAACAAGAAGAAATTAGTGGCCATTCAGCGACTCCAATTTGGAGCAGCAAGATTGCCACCCCTTACTCTATAAAATTTTTTTCTTCATATAGCTTTTTTTGGCCAAAGAAAAAAAAAAGAAAAAGTGAGCTTGGAACAAAAAAAAACTTAGTTTTTCAAGTTTTTCCTTAAGGTATCACACTTGTCTTTTCTCTTCTTTATTTTG
>JBBYHO010439054.1:9650-25402 GCA_038382025.1 Adansonia gregorii
GCCACCAACAACCCATATTCCAGTCATACTCCATCAGCCACTATCCAAATTTTAGAAAATCTCTAAATTTCACCCAAAGCTTTCTCTCAATCCCTTTGTTTTTTAATTGTATATTTCTTAAAAATCATGGAAGAGCCTAGACCTATATTTAAACTCCATGGCTTTTGATGATCATTCAAATTAATTGACAAATTATTCTTTGTCTCGTAGGTCGCCACCACTAGACAAATCCCCCGTTTTTAGATATATTCTTTTCTGTTTTCTCCTCCACCCCACGCTCGGAGCCTTAAATCTCCCATAACTTTATCTAACTTGAAAGCCCAACGAGAGACAAAGTTACTTTCTCACTTTTTTTTTTTGTTTCTATTTTCATCTTTGTTTGTTATAACCATTTTTTATTGCTATTAGGACTTAGCATTCAATTGGTTTTGCCAGAAAAAATCTAAAAACTAATTAACTGATTTAATTAGAGGAACTGATTGAATCAATTGACTTTTTTTATCATAATCGAATTAACCAAACAGACCAAGTTTAGGTCGATTCAGTCTGTTAGTTTGGTTCAATCAATTTATTAGGTCTTAGGCTAGTGAGTCGTATATTTGATTAGGGTATGGGCTTAATTAGGCTATTAATATATATAAATACATAATTAGTAAATATTAAATATTAAAAGTTCAATTAATTCGGTCAGTTCGGTTAATAATTTTACTAACCAATAATCAATCAAATTAACTACATAAATTAACATAACCATCAAATTGATTTAATCAAATTGAATTAATCAAATTTCATTAGTTAAGTCGACCAGATCGATTTGAACTAATTTATGCATAGTCCTAGTTGCTATTGATTTTTCCTATGATGGCTATTAGTGCAAAGGTGTCGTGGGATTTTTTTTCTATTTTGCATGGCATAGATGGGAGCTAAAAAAAAAAAAGAGTTGATATAGATTTTGATTCAAGGTAGTTCACTACCTTATATTATTTTCATCTCATCTCCATCTCCATTTTATTTTTTATTTTCTTAAGCTCTAACTTATTTCATTTTTTTTCAGTTATTTTTGTCATTTTTTTAATTTTTAAAGCTTGATGATCCTAAGCTTATGCTTCGGAGAAGTTTGAATCAACATTGTTTAAACTGTTTTGGTGGCCAAACTTTGAGCAAATACTCTACTTTCATGTTCTTATTATTTTATGGTCTTGTTGTTATCCTTACTTTATTTCTTTTAATAGTGTATTTACTTCATGTTTATGAGGTAATTGTGTCTATCGTCTTTCTTTCTTCTTGTTGTTATTTTCTTATTTTGTGTTTGCAAGCCTAATGATCATAAGTTCTAGCTTAGGTGGTTTGTTTGAGCTAAAGGTTTCCAAACTTTTAAAGTGACCAAACTTGAACAAATTTATGAAATTTTTGGTTATTACTATATTGTCATGCTCATTTAATAATTTATCCTTTCTACTATTGTGTTTTAGTCATGGTACCATTCCCATGCTTATTCTTGCAATTTGTTCATGTTGGCGTTGTATTCTCCTATCAAAAGTTTTAATAGGATTTGAAATTTTTTAGGGACTAGTTTATCCGTAAAACTTTTAGATATTTTCTTAAGCATTTTTTCGTCTTGTTCAAATCGTGATAGGGTCATTTTAGTAATTTTCAAAATTAGTCATGTATATTTAGGGGCATTCTATTGTTGGTCAAATCTAGTATGGGTATTATGGTAATTTTGAAGTCCAATAGCTTATTCCGAGCTCACTAAGTCAAAATTGAGACCTTTATGTTAAATTTCCAAATCAAAAAATGTTTATTAAAATTAATTTAGTAATACCATCGGCCACCGTTATTTGTTTAACTAACGTTGTGAATATAATTCACAACAATATTACGGTCGCGAAAATTGGCTTAAAATGAAAAATAACGACCATAACGGGCTGTGATTTCTACTAACTGCCTCATCTCGAGGAAAGATTGTTAGACTTTATGAGGCCTACGTGATAATTAATAGACCAAAATAATTAAATCAAATTATTAAGATGAAATTATAAAGTAAATCCTATTCAGTTTAACTACTCTAGTGATAAGAGTTAAAATCTATTTTGGTAACTAATTAGAATACAGATTCCTTAATGGTAGGATACAACTCTAATTAGTCTTCTAGTATAGGTCCCTAGTCTAGTCTATCGAAATTCCTTATGCACCATCATAAGGTAATTATCAAAAAAAGGATATAGATTAAAAGGCTTATACGGGGTGTTCGTCTTTATGTATTTGGAGCGAGTCTAGGTTCTTGATCAATAATGGCTAGAGGTACGTTTTATTTAAATTATTACATGTGGCATCAAAGCTAGGCTTTCTAGCCTTGTTCTTCAGATCATCCAGTAAGATTCGTTAAAAACGAATTTTTTTTATGCATATATTATTTATGCAATTAAATAATTCATATTAAGGATAAATGAGTTATAATAAATATAGTAAAAGCATGAAATTAAATTTTTAACATTCTATAATTAATTTTATAATTTGTATTTATGCGTCTAAATATATTTCATGAATATACTATGAATTTGTATGTATATTTTGTGTATTAAAATTTTAATCACAAAATTCTTGATTAGTTCGTATAAAACCAAAATTGTTAAAGGGTTTTAATAGATTAATCGTCTATCTATATTATTAAACCCTAAGATTAAAAGAAAGATGAATAAAATGAGAAAATTTTGTAGTATATTGAAACAAGACTAATATTGTTTTATAGAATTCAAGTAATCTTGAATATTTGATGATAATTTTTGTGTTTTTGATCAAAATTGATGCATGAGCCATGTAAATCTAGTATAGACTCATGCTTTTAGGCCTTTAATTATATAAAATATGGATTAAAAACATGAAAATATGAGCAAAAACAATAAATAGACCCGAACAAATCAGAAAATATCTAGCTGGGTCGAGAGGAAGAAAGGCCGGGACAAAGTCCTAGCCAAATCCCACGAACAATAAATCCCACATGCCATGATCCTTAGGCCATTTCGGTTTCATCTTTTCCAGACCCAAATATGTTATGACTTTTTAGTTTTTATGATTTTTATGAATTTTTAAGTCACGTAAAGTATTTAGTATTTAATATTAGTGTTTAATTAAACAATAAATATGTTTATGCATAAATAGTTTATGATTTTATTTTATGATAAAATATTTTGATATGTTAGGAATATTTTGGCAGTATGTGTTCTCCCTAGATAGTGTTCAAATATTTGTACTCTCAACCTAAAGGTTAAGTGCATATATATATGATAAAGTTTATTATTGGAATTATAATGTAAATTTGCACATTCACATGTCATGAGATAAATACATTATGATTCTATGAATATTTTTTTTATACGTGACTTAAGGATGCATGTCATATATTATGTCATGATATTTTTTAAATCAATTATAGTATGACAATTAAAAATTTTGTTGTAGTATGTAAATTTTTACTACATAAAGAATTGATGTTATTAAGGATCTAAATCAATAGCTTGATATTAGCCAAAGCATTTTAAGTTACGTGATTTAGATAAATTGATAGTTATTTAAAATAAAGAATTTTTTTTACTATATATAGTAAACATCAATAATATTTTATGCCATGAATTTATTTGGCATATATTTAAGTTATTAAATCATGTATGCAATTATTTATGGTATACATATTATGTCATTATAAAGAATCTAAATCAATTACTAAGGAATAGCTATAGCATCTTAGGTTGATTGGCTTAGTTAAATTAGTAATTATTTAAAAAAAAGTTTTCTTTGAATAACTACATATGAGAATGACATTAATATGTAATTATTTATGTTATAATTGCAATAAGTTAACATGATTTAATATTATATTCTGCTGCAATTATTAATATGCAATAAAGAATTATGTATATATCAGAAATGTTATTATTAAAGTTCTAAATTGCTAGCATAAGAGTAGCCATAGCATCTTAAGTTGGTTGATTTAGATGACAATTGTTAGTTATTTAAAATAAAGTTTCCTTTAAATAACTACATAAGAAAATGACATCGATAAAGAATATTGTGATATGCAATAAGTTTTATGCAAGCATGTCGGATGTTATTATTAAGTTCTAAATTGTTAACTTAAGAGTAGCCACAGCATCTTGAGTTAATTGATTTAGATAAAATAGTAGTTATTTAAAACTACATAAAGAAAATGACATCCATAAAGTATTAAACTATGAAATTAGTTATTTGGCCCCACAGGAAAATAATTAATTTTATAAAATGATTAAAGGATATAACAATATATAACATTAAAGTTATATTTTTCTAGGCCCATAGGTATGGATTATTTAATTTTGGTGTTTTAAAGCTATTGTTTTATCATTAAAGTTATGTAAACTCATACGCATGATGCACCTCTACCCACAGAAAGGTTTAGATTTACATTTTGAATATAAATTATTTTATTCAATTAAAGTATAGTTCCTTGCATTTTGTAGCAATTTTCTACTACTGTGATTAATAAGGCTGCTATAATAAAATGCTATTCGATGATGAAAAATTACTGTAATAAAAGAGTAAATTAAGCTATTCTGGGAGTAAGGACCTTGACTTAGCATTTCAGGTGGACAACTTGTCCTCAGCGAATAAAGTGCGCAAAAGAAAAATAGATTTTGATGTACAATGGAAGCGATCTAACCATTTAAGGATGATGTACATCAAATCTATAATAGTAAATCAGTTTGAAATTTCATCATAGTTGCTATAAGGTCAAGGATCATTACAAAGTTACTAAAGACCATATTATTAAATCTGAGAAGGTTTTAGCTATCACCCTAATAAGGAAGCTTTCAGGAATAAAGTGCAACAATTCTAAATTATGCATGAGCACATTATAGGATTTGAGAGATATTATTGCTCAACTTAAATCTTTGGAATTGAGTTTTTCGAGTGAATCTCGTATCATTTTCTTATTCAACTTTTTATTTTCCTAATGAGTATGACCATAAGAAACACATATAAAGAAAATGGTTTATCAATGACCTCTTAGTTAGATGTGTTCAAGAAGAAAAAAGATTAAAGAATGAGAAACTAGATTCAGTTAGCTTAGTGACTCAAGGTAAAAAGTGATAAATAGGCAATAAAGGTGAAGAAGGAAAAAATGCCAATAAGGAAGATGGCATTAAATCCTTCATTTTGTTTTAATTTAGATACATAAAGAAAAATTGCCTAAAGTATAAAAGGGACTCAAAAATAAAGGTAAACTCATTTTGTATGAATCTCTTTTAGTGATGTTCTTAATAACAAATGGTGGTTAGACTTATGTTCAATAAATTATATTTTTATAACCATTTAAGGTTTCATAAAGTCAAGAAAACCAAAGGCAAGTAGGAGGAACATCTACTTTAGAAATCGTTAAGGACTATCAGGATCATATTTGAAATTAAGATTTCTTTTAAAACTTAAAAATGTTTTATCTTTTATTTTAGAAATTTTCTTAATCAAAAGAATTTTGGATTTAAATTTTTAAATTCTATTGTTGAGATTTCAAAAGAGAATTTTCTATTAGATTTTTCATCACTAACTTGGATCTTGATTGTGAAAGTAAGTTTGTTAACTATTTTACATGATTTCTGATAGTAAAGAAGTGCTACATATAAAACTCCTTTAAAGTTATGGTATAAAGATTGTGTCACATCTCCATAAAGAAATTAAGGAGAATCGACAATGATCGAGTTCTTGAAACTCTTGAGTTTGATATTTAAGTTAGTTGCATTAAGAAAAAAGCAAACTAACAAGCCCACTAAAGGGAGCTAAAGAAAGCACTGTAATATTTAGAGATCATACACTTTCCCCTAAGTTATGGATTGATGCATTAAAACTGCTGCTGATGTCTTTATTAAAGTGCCAATTAAATTATTTTCTAAATTTTTTTAGAGTTACGGAATAGTTGAAATTCAACTTAAGACAGTATGAACTTGGATTGTCCAGTTAAAGTGAAGGCTAGTAACCCAAACATAAGAAAATTGGATCCAAGAATAAGTTAGCAATTGTAAGTTATGCAATTAACTTAAAGGGGTAAAGGTTTCAAATGTCTCTCATATTCAACAAGGATTGTTGAAGTTGGAAATGCTAAGTTCTTTATGGGTCATGGGTCTAGTGGGAGTAACTTTTCTCATAAGGTTGATATTGAGGAATAAATTTATTTAGATTGATCTTTTGTAAAGAACTTGATTGTTTCTCAAAACAATCATATAGAATTAACTAGAGAGCAATCAAATCAAGTACAACATTTACAATAGATCATTAATCTCACTGACTAAATGTGTAAAATATGTACAAATGATTTTAGAATTAAGAGATCCAATAGGCAAGAAACTAGACATTTCTATGACTTGGTTGTATACCTATAAAAGTCTAATTTTGATATTAGACATAAAGATGATCTCGTTTTCATTAGCCATGAATAGTGAAAATTTCACACTTTGGCATAAAGTTATGATAAAAAAGATGGAACCAATGACCAATAATCAAGTTTAATAACTCGTTGAATTACCTTTTAATAATTTTGAATGATATAAGGTTAAACTAATGGTCAAAAGTTTCATTCAAAGGAGTTAAAAGTTTTTTATGAAAGTTTCAATAAAAATTATCATAGCTTTTGTAGCTTATTTTTTGATTAAAAGTTACATTAAATGGTAGTGAAAACAACTTACTTGAATAGGAATCTTAAGAAAAGTTATACATGATTCTACCAGAAGGTTTCTTCGAAAGATCAATATATAGACTAAAACAAGCGTCCCACTAATGGTATGTAAAGTTTAACATTTAATAAAATGTTGATTATTGTTTGTACCTTAAAGTTAGTGGAAGTAAAGTCATAATTTTAGTCTTATATATTGGTGATATTCTCCTTGCAAGAAGTGATTCAACATTGTTGAAGGAGATAAAGGTTTTCTTTCTCAAAACTTGATATGAAGAATTTGAATAAAACTTCATATGTCATAGGCATAAAGATTCATAGAGATAGGTCTGAAAAGACATTAAGTCTATCTTAGGTAACCTATGCCGAGATAGTTTTAGAAAAAAACTAGAATGCAAAGCTATTCATGTATAAGGGTACAAATTGTGAAGGAGATATTTCAATCTAAGTCAATATTTCCAAATAATTTGAAAAAGGAGCATATGAAAGGCATTAAATATGCATAGAGTATTATGAGCCTTATATATGATAAGGTTTATAAGAACTTGACATAAGGTTTATAGTAGAAGTGCTTGGCAGATATTAAAGTAATTCTGGCCTTGGACAATGAAAGCTATTAAAGGAATTATAAAGTAATATCACAGGCAATAAGGTTAAGATATTTTATCTCTAGTTTGAGAGTTGTCAACGAGGCCATTAACGATCTATTATGACAACTCTTATGCAGTATGATTTTCTAAGAATGATAAAAATGGGAGTCCCAGCAAGCAAATAGATATAAAGTATCTTGTTGTTGGAGACTTTAAAAGAAGCAAGAAGTGGATATCCAACACATTAGTGCAAATTTAATAATAGCCGATCCTATGACTAAAGCATTATCGACAAAACAATTTAAAATTCATGTGGATCATATGGGGCTAATTATATTTTGTCAAGATGTATTTCGACTTCTTTAATTATGTTAGTTTCACATTCTTAGAGTTTATGGACATGTTTCAGTTTGTGCACATAAAGATTACATGTCAAGTGGACCTTAAATGATTAAAGAAAATTCATTCATAAGGTATTATCCTATAAAGTGCTCTTTTAGAGATAATCATGCATTGTAATACATGAAAGGAAATATTCGTTTTAGAATGCTACTACCATGATTCGTTCTATGTGAAATCTTTAATTGAATGGGTGTCAGACTAGAGTAACTTATGGCCATGTTAAAGTTTTGGATTCAATTATCACCTATTAGAGTTCTTGGTTTATCATAATGGGCCAAGTGGGAGAATGTTGGACTTTATGTGGCCTACATGACAATAAATGGACCAAGATAATTAAATCAAATTATTAAGGTGAAATTATAAAGTAAATCCTATTCAGTTTAACTATTCTAGTGATAAGAGTTAAAATCTATTTCAGTAACTAATTAGAATACAGATTCCTTGATGGTAGAATACAACTCTAATTAGTCTTCTAGTATAGGTCTCTAGTTTAGTATATAGAAATTACCTGTGCACCATCATAAGGTAATTATCAAGAAAAGGATACAGACTAGAAGGCTTATACGGGGTGTTCATCTTTATGTATTTGGAGAGAGTCTGAGTTCTTAATTAACAATGGCTAGAGATACGTTTTATTTAAATTATTACAAAGAACGCATCCAACTTCAAAGAAAAAAATCAAGAAGAAGTTTTAAAAGATCATAACCCATTGCAGGAAGGGAAAGGCCAAAATAAAGATTGGTGACTTATGGCTAGAGTTTAATGCACGATTAGAAGGTCCAAACAAGAATTATATGGCCATAGGTGGCGTGGGTATAAAGAGGAAAGAGGCTGCTAGGTCGATGAATGGTGCTTCTATTGAGACTCAAGTGTCTACTAGGTTTGGATCTGGAGCTAGGTGTGAAAGGAACACTAGGAGAATAGAGAAAGAAGAAAGCTAAGAGTGAGCGAGCAGAGAAGACGAGTGTAAGAGCAAAAGAAACAAAAAATAAATTGAGAATTATAGGCTATTTTCTACAGATATTATAATTTTTTTTATTTTAACTAAGAGAAAAGACGACTAAAGAAAATTTTAAAAAAGTTAAATTAATAAATAGTTATTAAGTAAAAGTGAAAGCAGAAAAAATAATTTCAAAAAAGAAAATGATATTTATTAAAATTATTAATACAAAATTAAAATTATCTATTTACCTTTTTGGTCTGCTAATCGACTTTCTTCGTATATATATTTTTTACATAAATTATGTATAAATATATAAATCATCTTTCGTATCAGACGGAATCTAATTTTCTATTCATCTGTCATATCTCTCGGGTTCTAAAAAATCTAGTAGTCCTTAGTTAAATATTATATGTTATGTCAAAAGGTGGTTTCTCAGCACATATTTTTTTTATAATAATAAGATAAATGATACAATTTTAGATTTATGCTTGAATAGATATTATAGATTTTTAATTTTTAATATGATAGTAATGATATATGCTGATAGTTTAAGTTCTTGTGAGTTTTTGATATGTTATATGAGTATATTAAATTTAATATAGATATAAATATACTAATATTTAAAAATTAAATATAAAAATTTAAATATATACAGGTGGAGAATCCATCAACAGACCAAAAAAGGATAGATAAGTAATTTCAATTTTTTTATTAATAATTTCAATAAATATCATTTTCTTCTTTGAACTTGCCATCCACCTCAATTCACCAGTTCTCAATACAAAATAAAAATATATATTTTTAAAATTAAATTGAAAACCGCGTATAATCAAAAATAAAAAAACTATTAATATTTGTATAAAAAAGTAAAAAATGATATCTTCACAATTTACACGAAAATTTTAACATAGGTTTAGATGGCAGAAGCGGTTGGATTGAAGTACTGCTGGGTTGGGTTCAAAATTGACCAAACCCTTCATTGGTTATTTTAATTTAAGGGAAATTTTTTATGAAAAAATAATTATATATTAAATTTTTATGAAATAATTATTAGTTAATAGTTTGAGATTTTATATTTGAATTTTAGTGGTAGTTGTATTGTAATTTTTTTTTTGGTATTAAATTAGTTTTGATTGCTATTTATTATGTAATGAAATAATAATAAAAAATGTCATTCATTATATAATAAGTTAAAATCAATTAATTTTATAAAAAAACTAAGCTAATTAATGAGCATTTCATAATCTATCATTTTTAGGATTAAAAATTGAACTTAGAAAATTTTAAGTATATTCCATTTTTAATAATAAACTAGGCAACATAATTTATATATTTTTAAATATAAGTTTATTTTGATATAATACAAAATGTCAAGTATATAGCCAATATTTTACTATAATATTTTATTACATAATATAAAAAATGGTGAATAAATTTCTATAAATACAAAATTATAATGCTTTAAAAATTATTAAAAATAAGTTTATATATGATTATAATTATAAATACTAAGTTATCTAATAAATTATACAAAACAAAGAAATTGAAATTGTGAAAATAGCAATAATTATGGTATCATTTATTATATCCGTAATCACGATAAACTCAATATAAATGAAAATGTGACTACAACCATAATTTATATCGCTGTGGCCAAATGATCAAATCAAACATGTCTTTCGTCTGGGAACAATTTATAAAGGTTTTTTAGCACAGTAGTCGTACTTAGTGTTGTCGGTACCATACTAGTTTTGATGTAAAACGATAACGGTGATAGTTGGTTTCGTTTTGGTCTTAGTTTCGACATGTACCAGCCGTATCGGTAGATACTAGCTTGTTTCAATGGTATCGGTCGAAAATAACTGTACCGGCCGATACATAATATAAAGCTTGTAAAAAATTTAAACCAACACTGATCTTAAATCTAATGAATATCATACATAATTATTTACAAATTTGATGAATCTTAGAGATAATTATTCATAAATTTAATTATTACTAAAAAATTTCAACCTTACTAATTAAATTGATATTGATTTTTTTATATTTGATAAAGTTTTTTTTATAGAACATTATATATAATTTATGAAATTTAACATATAAAATTTATTTAATCTCATATATTTCATATTTGAAAATATTTTTCATATATATAAATTAAAAATATTCAAACTCTAATAAACCCGAAACAATACATCGAAACATACTGATACCGATATATACTTATACCGGAACAAAAACGATATACTCAACTGTACAGTACCGACTACCTTGGTCTTACCAACCCCTCCAATGCCATGAACATCGATTCTTCTCGACTGTATCATCGCTCAAAAGTTCCAAAATCTTCCAATGCATCCACTTATGGTTCACAGAACACCTGTCTGTCTTCAGGTTGACGAGGATCCTTAATCTCCATCCACTTCATCAGTTAAGTAGGATATCATCTCTTATTAAAGATGTTTCTGCAAATGTTTCTACTGTGGTTATATTACTTTGGTGAGAGGTGGATGCTCCCACTTCAATGGTAGGTTCAACTGATTACTTGACAGTTAGTGGTAATTCAGAAATTTGACTTGCTGTTTGTAAACCCATCGTCTTTGATTCTGTTTCATGAGACGAAGACGGTTTTCATTTCTTCTTCAAAAGAAATAAGCTCAATCTCATATCCAGGAGCTGGTAAGATTGTCATTTCGTGAAGATGATACCACCCCATGCTTTGCCAGGAGGTCTACATTAGATGAAGAAATTTACTAAAAAGGGGTCGTAATCGTGGGTAAATACTATTATGCGAAAAATGTTTTTTAAAAAAATTAGTTTTAGTATGTAGTACTTTTATTTAAATTTAGTAATTTTTTAAGCGGAAGTGGATAGTTATTTTGCTAAGTTTAAAAAGGCTAAAACATCCATAATTTTAATTTATGTTATTATTATTATACTTTAATTTATACGTAATTTCATCACACGAGTTTGTGTTCGAATAATTCATAAAATTAACTCGATCAATCATTTTATAATAGTGATAGATTATAGAAGTGATTAAGTTAATGTCGTAAGTTAAGTTACGCTAATTTAATTGATGAATTTATCATAAAATTGTTTAAATAAATTTATTATAAATATTAAACTAAGGTTTATGATGAATTTATAGTAAAATTATTTAAATAATTTTATGATAAATTCATTAACTGACTCATAATACCTATTCAATTACTTGTATCTTTTTATTAATATAAAAAGTGTAATGGAATTTGATATTACGAGTCAACTCAGTTACTCTTTTTCATTAAAACACTAAGAGTAAAAAACAAATAAATATAATATTGAGATATTTTGATATTTTAATACTTTATAAAATTTAAAAATTGCCCATCTTTATAAAAAAAACTATCCAAAACCGTTAAAAAATTATCTATAGTAACAAAAAATTTATTATTATTTATTTTTAAAAAAGTATAACTAATTCTAATATGTATAATATAAATTTAAATAGTTATATATTTTTATGATTAAATTTAAATAAAAATTCTTTTTATCATCCAATAATAATAATAATAATACCAGGCAGCCAGGCCACTTCGATATTGTCTTACCTTTGTGGTCGATATTGTTAAATCCGTCTATTTTTTTTCTTATTTGCTAGTAACTATTCTAATTATACTAAAATTACAGTTTTGTGGCATTTTTCAAGAGCTAATTTTTGTCTATCACATACATTGTCCTGACTATTTATTTTTATTTATTTTTAATAAAAATTAGGTACATATATAAAAAAAATTATTTCATACATTGACAGTGAAATTTAAAATCTTACAACCAAGGTTAGTAGATGGCAAATATATTATTTTTTATTTTAATTTGCTTAAATATATTTTAAGAGATATTTATTATCCTATTAATATTGTTTATGGAGTATTTCAACTCCATTGACTGTCTGTCAAATAATTATCTATCTAGATTTGAGATTGTGTGTTGTACAAATATTTAAAATTGATAACATGGTCAAAATAATATTTGACATTAATAAAATGCATATTAATACATAAAGTTTATCTCAAATGCAAAATGTACACATAAAATTTGTTGCTTTGAAAGCATAATTATATAAAAAATATAAAATTTTATACTATATAGAGAATTGAAATCAATGTATTCATCACATTGGCATAACTTCATTACTCTTAAGTCTTAATGTTAATATGAAATTTAAAACATTGAAAAAACAATTTATTCTAACTTTTTTTGGGTATAGTTAAGGTCGTCAACGACCAAAAGAACTATAAACTCAATATTAAATCAACAGACCGCATGACTGTCAATAATTTAATATAAACTTAGTCTAACTTTTTTTTAATCAAAAAAATTATTTAATAAAACTATTTAAATGAAGATATTTACTTATAAATTAGATAAATCTTATTAAAATTTACATAACAATTTTAAAATGATAATTTAAAAACATAATTAACAATCATCAAAATTTTTATCAATTCAAAAAAAATTTCTATATTCGTATTTTATATATTAATATAGAAAAATTATAAATCATAAATTATATATGATAAAGGAAGCAAATAACAACTTAATTAACAAGTTTTTTTTTTCTTTTGTTTACATGAAAATGATGATGAGCATGTGCATTTCATTACAGAATTTCTGAAGCACTTTGCTTTATCTGAAAATTTTCAAACTCTTGCTTCGGTGAGAGACGACGATAATGTTGGTGGAGAAAATGAGGATTCAATCCACCATATTTATTTTAGGGGCCTCGAGAATTGCTTTTGGTATAGCCAGTGCCCATTGCATACCCCATATTGCAAGAGGCCTCATATATTTAAGAGATCGGAAACGCCCATCGGTCCTCCATGCTTCCGGAGTCTGGAACCAGTATCTATTCACCAAATAGGGGAACCAAAAAAAGGACGATAAATAGTAATAAATTAAGCAAAACATTTACAAAGGTCAAAATGTAGGAAAAATAACTTGAAAATCCATTGGTTATCAATGGCTATACTTAGTGAAGGTACCTAAGATCCTCAGAAATAAGATTTCACAAGGATTTTACTTAAAAGCTACGTTGATCCGACTCATGTGTCTGAGGTGTGTCTGGACATAGGTAAAGAGATATGATCCTTTAAGGACCCTTTATATGAATGAAAAGCTAGGAAAAAATTGAAAATATCCGTGTTTAACACCCACACCTAAGTCCGAGTAACATAGTCATAGACTGAAACCAGATTACACTTCTACCAGCGTAAAAGCTCTTTTAACGTATAAAATATCAACGATCTATTGATAGAATATCATTCTAATCACTGTTCAGCCCTCATCAACAAGATGTTTGCTGCTTTGAACTATGCAAACCAGTGTTTCTAATGGTCATGGAAATTGATTTTCATCATTCATTTACATAAATCTCTCTGTTTTTTGCATCTAAAACATCGTGTCAAAGAATAAGAGAGAAATTAAATAATCATGTTAAACACTTACCCAAAGCCCTCTTCTGACCAGCCTGCAATGGAAATACCTTCAGCCGTAGTGAATGCCTCTTCCTTCATTCCAGCAAAGATCATATTAGCCGCCACAGCATACGTAATACCAGTCCATATTTCACGGGACTGCATGCAAGATTTATCGACCTTTCCATTGGGATGCATACCGTTTACAGCACCCATCCTGCCTCCTTTAACTTTCATCACATTGAAATCATATATTTGCTGAAGAGCACTCCTTATTTTGAACTCATCAAAAAGTGGAGCCAACCCTGAAGATGCTGTGTACCATTGCCCTGCCAGTTGGTCTGCTTGTATTGACTTACTATTACTACTTGACCCGCTGTCATAGTTGAAATACGAACCATTCCACAGTTTCATTTCGAATGCTGATTTTGCACGAAAAAATTTGCTTTTGCATGTTTCGGCAAAGAACTTGTCACCTACCTGCTGGGCCATTGCAGCAGCAGCTTGTAGTGCAGCAAGCCATAAGCAACCACAGTAGGCACTTACACCATGAACCGTCCAAGTATCATATGTTTGATCAGGAAATCCATCATTTTCAATGAGTCCATCTTCGTCTCTATCAAATTGTTCCATGTATTCCATTGCAGTACGAACAGCAGGCCAAACATCAACAGCGAATGCCATATCCCCAGTGGCGGCAAAATCTCTGTACACTTGAAGAACAAACTTGGGGTTCAGATCCTTCCATTTGCTTGTATCATGTATGTTATACGCATTCATTTCATTCCAAGGATCATGAGTCCCTAGATCATGAGGAACAGCTCCTCTAACCTTGCGAATTCCATAATTACCCTCTGCTAGAAACTTTACTTTCCTTCCATCCTCAGATAAAACAGCGTTGGCAAAGTCACGTTGAATATTGAGTTCAATTTTGGGAAAAAGCTCAAGAAGGGCAAAAGATGCATAGAAGTGCACATCGTAACTGCACCACATGATGTACTCAACTCCTTCCAAGTACAGAAACCTACCAACGTCATCACTGGCATATTGTTGATCCCGCAATTTCAAATGATGTGAGAAGTGGTTGCTGCTTCCTTTATTCCATGGAATAGTTAAGTCACCATTCTGTTTTAACCCAACCCAAGTAGAATCATCACAACCACTGGCATTGCTCTGTTCAGACATGTTACAATGCCTGCAGTTCACTTCAGCTTTGGTTACTTTTACATTTATGTTTTCTACTTTTACTGGTGGATCTCGATCATTTTCTGAATTTGAAGATTGCAAGGAAGAATCTGCACGGTAGTTAAATAGGTCATGTCTAACTTTACCGGCCAAGATATTGTCACGCTTTTTCTGATACATGAGATAACATAAACGATGCAGATTGTACAACAGGATGTCATTATTAGTTTAAGTTAAGCCAAGGTAGAAGGCTTGGCGCTTAATAGGAGTACCTATCCAAACTGTTCCACCAGCAACCAAAAAGTAGAGCTCATTAAACAGAGTGGATTTGTACCTGAAATACAATAAGATCAGCTAATTACCACGAAATATGAAACATCTATGACTAGAACATATTCCCCACCTGACCACCTATTTTTCTAGTGGTAAAATTCTTGGCCATAAGCATCAATTGACAATATCAGACCCCAAAA
>JBBYHO010439165.1:10045-25387 GCA_038382025.1 Adansonia gregorii
TATTATTATTATTATTATTATTATTATTATCTAGCTATAATATTTGGAACTCACCAGTGGAGATTTTATTTTTATATAAATATTTACGTAAATTAAAAGAATAAAATTATGAATATATATAAAAGAAAATACACATTTTAACATTGATGAGTGTAAGAATTCCTAATATGATTTATTTATTGCTTCATAATATATATATATATATATATATTTCCTTTATTCGTATTTTGTTTTGGCATAAAAACCATCTAATTATTGAATGACACAAAATTATAAGATAAAAGGTGTCAATGTGGACACTTACATGCACAATTCCGTACATTAAACATACGATAAATGCATTTATTTATATTTCAAATTCAAATAAAAAGCAAAATCCTTATAATTAAAAATTTAAAATATTTATAATGTTATAATTTACCCAAATTTAAATAGAATGGAAAATTATTTCCTTTTAAATTGCTAAAAAATTTAAAATTGTTGTACCCATCACATTTAATTTGTCTTTCAATTTAACCTTAAAATCATGCATATTTCTTTTATCTCTACTAATTTAATTATAATCATCTATTATTACCTTTTTCGTTTTATTTCATTTTCATTAAATCTTTGGATTCGTTCGAGGATCAAAGTCCTTGCACAGTGACATCCATAGCTGTTGCTGTAAACGTAAAAGTTTCAATATTCGTGTTATATTTATATAAATTATTTAAGTATAATTAAAAAATTTTTAAAAAATTTTCAACAAGATTCGAATAGGATTAAGTTTAGTTTCATCTAAAAGTTTATTTTATTATTTATTATATTATTAAAATATTATTTTTATATTTTTTTAAAATATATAATATATTAAATTTTATATAAATATAAAATTATAACAAGATAAAATATATAAATATAATATAAATATATAAATTATTCGAACAATAATTATATATTACATTATTCTTTAAATTAAAAAATACATGTGCTTAATTATAAAAGAAACACGCGCACTTATCAGTAAACCTTGTATCCATGCTCATGTGTTACAATAATAAAAAACACTTATCTACTTCAATCACTGCACATTAGATTAACCATTTATTTAGGGTTGTAAACACACAAAATGTTTAATTTGTGAACAATTTTATTTTTTTTCGTTTATATTCATTTATTAAATTAAATAAATGGTTATAAATACAATTTTAATGTTTATTTCTTAAACGAACTGAACTTGAATAATATATTTCTTTATATTTACGAACAAACTGATTTATGATTCATTTAAAGCTCGTTTAATAATTCGTTTAAAGCTCATTACATTTGATTGTAAATTTAATTATATGATAATCCATTATGAATACAATTTTAATGTTCTTTTCTTAAGCTCGCTAAATAAATGATTATGATTTTAATGTGCGTTTCTTAAACAAACTAAGGTTAAACAATATATGTTCAGTTCATTTACTTCGCAAAAAAACTCATTTATGATTTATTTAAAGCTTATTTAATAGCTCGTATAAAATTAGTTATGTTTGATTATATACTTGTATTTATTTACAAATATAATTAATAATATTTATATTTTATATTTAAAATCTGAGAAAAATAATATTACAAATAAAAAAATCCAGATTACCCAAACTCTATTTTTCTTCTAATGTCTCTCTTCGCCTCAGTCTCACGCCTCTTTGCTCTCGCACCCCAGGCCATTCAAAATTAAATCAGTAGATCACCCTAGACCATTAATACTGTTTGTTTACTTCTCTTCCAGTTTTCCTATAGTTCTTCACGCCACTATCATAGTTTTCCTCTTGATAAATCCCAAATTACCCAAACCCTAATTTCTTAGTTTTACTCTCTGCTCTCTCATCCGACTCTGTACAGCTTTTCATTGCCATCCTCTCCGCATCACCGAAACTAGCAAGAACCCGACAAGCAACTCAACCCAAGGCATCGTCTCAGTTGCATTTTCAATAAGCAATGACTAGTGGGTGCACCTCAAGATCTCACCTTCTTCTTAATCTTTTCCTATTCTATGATCTTCTCTCTTAATAGAGGTTTTAAGTGTTCGATAATTAATGGTGGGGGTTCTTTACATGCTCTTACCATAGGATGTTTATGGAGTCTAGAATTGAAAAATGTTTGTTATCATTGATTCAATTTTGTTTAAGTTAATATTATGGATTTTGTTATTGTTTGTTCATTTAAATTCATTTGTTTATCGTTCAATTACATGTTCACGAACATGTTCATTTGATATTTCTGAACAAACTCATGTAACTCAAACAAATCAAGCTCAAATAAACTCAATTTTAAATGAATCAAACTCGAACACAAATATAAGAATCTTTAATGATCATGAAGAAAAAACGAACAACCTCATAAATAAATGAATGAACACAAACAATGGTTTGGTCATTCAAGCCCATCTCATTTGCGCCCCTACATTTATTTTCGAATACAAGAGCTACTACAAAAGCAACAATTTTCTGTTTTCTTTTATTTTGTTATTTTTTCGGGAGACCTTAACATATATGGAGAGAAGAGGGAGAGAGGTAGGAGATTACATATCAGTCATTGAATAATTTCTTTCTTTAGATGATATCAAATCTGCTCTTTTTTCCTTTTTTTTCTTTTAATATATACCAAATACGGATACTACATTTACTAAACATACTCGCATGTTGAACACTCGGTTTTAATCATTCGCTTACTTTGGGTCGGTATGAGAGCCCGAGTTTCTTTACATTTAGGCCATTTCGCCATCTTCTCTTCACTCTTCCTCAGCTTCGCAGCCACGGACTTCAGACCAGTCTTCATGCAACGGACAACAAAAGTGACAAGTTCTCTGCAGAACACGGGTTTAGAACAGTTAATTTCATAAAAACAATCGTCCCGCCAAAAATAACTATTAAAAGTAGTTCAGGCTAGCAGCAAACATAATCTAATACAGATGCTAGTAATGGGAGGTAAAAAACGGATGCAAGGAAAATATTTAATATCCTGGCCGCCTAGTTGCTCTGGTAAAGAAGCTTCATGTTTTTAAGAGACAACCCGAAAAGTAGTATCTTGCCAGGAAGATCGAAGATTTAACCGGCTTTACCAGAAGCCATCACACTATTGTTGCTCAGACAGATAGACACCTCTGATTATAGTCCAGCTGGTCAGCACAATGACAATCATCTAGAACTTTTTGGCTTTTCTAGATTAAGCAAAAGAGAAAGTGCCTAGAAGTCGGTATTATCCTGACAAAGGAATGATGGCTAAGTTGCGAGAACACTCCTTCCTAACCTCTAGTAGATGAAGATCTTCTTAAATATTAGGAATAAAGCTTTTATGACTGGCGCGTAGAGCATCTACAGCCGGGGCAAAAGGTTTATCCCGCATTCTGATTGTCTAGAGTCACATGGTCAGTGGGTGACAAGAATTAAAGAAAAAGCATTGCTACATTATTTTAACCTATGTCACTTGGACTTAGATATAACTGTCGGATATCGGTGTTCAATTTTTTTAAAAGTTTTTCCATGTACTTGAAAGGTCCTTGGAGGATATCCTCACACTCATTTCCGAAAATGTATTGGACAAAAGCAACATATATTTTAACTAAAGATAAATATGCAATAGAAAACCTCCCACAGCCTGGCAGTAACCGCCATTCTTGAGAAAAAAAGATAAAACGCTATGTATCATTCCCTTGGTATATTTTCGATATAAGACCTAAAATCCCAAGAACTTAATCACCTGCTGGAAAATTCTTACAAAATACTCTTTCTAGTAATTTTCCCAAACTTGCACTCAAGACTAATTGATAATAAATATAAACGTAATCAGATGACCGCATGCAAAAAAAGAAAATACTTAGAGCATCCTAAATTAAAAGTTTTAAAACCAAGATTTCATTATAACTGCACCAGAGCATAGATATTTGAAAGTAATGACATAAAAACTTTAAAACGACTTTGGATGTGTCAATCTCGAGGATCATATAATCTTAATCATCTTAATCCTGCATAAAATCCCATAAAAAATACACCATTTTACACTCAGGCCACAAGAAGCTCAATGAAGAACAAAGTTGAAGATCAGTCCTGCTTTCATATTTCTTTACACAATTCAAAAGAAAAAAAAAATTTACAGTCTAAAAGGCTATAGACGATCAGTAATTAGGATCCGAATAAAGTAGTGGAGGGGTGTATGTTTTTACCAATCTAGGAAACACCATACAAAATTTACCTTTTCTACCTGAAAACCCTAAAAAATGGCAAGATTTGTTCATGGAGCATAACCAATCTCTTGTTGTTGGCTGGATGCCTTATATTGACGAAATCACATATAAACCTCTTTCAGAATGGAAAACGAGAGAATAGATGTCTCGGTTTGAAACTCATGCTTTAACATAACACCCTCGGTCTAGGGAATAACCATAGGAAGTGAATCCTATTTATTACTCCTAAATGATACAATGATACTTGGAACTTTCATAAAAATAGCAGTGTGAAGACCATCCACCTCACCGCACGAGCCATATATTTCTTTAGCTTCATTTAGAAGCATGTGGGAAGGGGTTTCCACCGTGCTTCCAGACGATCTCTTAGTTGACTGAATCTCTCTATGACCTAAGTTTGATAGAAAGCTAAGCGTGGCCCTAAACCCTAAACATTGCTTGTTCAACTTGTAATAATCTCTCTTTTTTCCAGTTGTATACCCTGCTCTTTAAATTGCAATGTACTCCCCATAATGGTAGTTATAATAAGCAAATGATAAAGTAACGGTAAAAGCTAGTTCTATATCAACCCAGCCTTGTTATCCATTTAGCAGTAATTAATATAAAATACTTAGAAGTTTTATATTTTTATATGGTAACATATTTGATCAAAATGCACTTTAGACTTACAATGGTGAGCAAGGAGAACGGCCGCCATTTACATAGTAAACGAACAGATATGAATCATAATGCTGACCATTGATCAAGTAAAACCCATGCAACCTCCTTACACACTTGAATGACATCTTCTTGTATAAATGAATGGCTGGATTATTGTAAGAAATCACATGCAAGTAAACCGCACAGCATACTGGAATACTTGAAGCATATTTAATAACCTCATGTATAAGTGCTGTAGCTGTTAATACAACATCAAGCAAATTTTGGTCATAGGGTGAAGACTGAACGCATATTTAAAAAGAATAATGAGAAAGGAAAAGGGAAAAGAGAATGAAGAACCATTACTAGCTATGTTACATGGACTCTTCTTTTTCCCTACAGTACCTGTTTTGACACTTATGTCCAACACATATTTGGACATGGGTACGGAGACATACTCCATATTTATGAAAAAACTTGGAAAAATTGAGTATACCTATGTTGAACACATACCTATATCAGACAACAACCCCAAGTCCGGGTAACATAGATACCTACCTATGCCGAGATTTCTGTAAGCATCTACTACTCCCAGTGTCAGAATATATACTAATGTTTGATCCCCCTTCGATGAGTCATACCTGAGCAAATCTGCTATCTGCAAGGTAGGTGTTGGTTGAAACGAAATTCAAATACTCTATAAAACAAAAGGAGAAATATTTGAAGCCAAAAACAGAAGCAAAAGGTTGAATGTCGGTATTAATTTCCCACGACAATATTCAACAATGAATATTTTCATTTTTAGAATCACAACAAAGAACTTTCATAGCATATGGATCCTACTTATTCAAACATTTTAAAACTCCGTTTAAGCCATGATTCAACCACTGAGCAAATATCATTAATGCATTATTGCTTAGCGACATAGAGGACATACCTCACTATCCTTTGCCGGTACAATTCTTGCAGTAACAAATCCAATAAGCTCATCACTTTGACCATTGGGTCGACTGCGATCAACAGCTGCCCATGACACAATATCACGTCCATTCACAACATTTTGGAAAAACTCAGATTCATACCTGCATAAGTCAATACCTTTCCTTGAAAATACAAGAAGTACTCTTTACTGAAAACCTCGATAGAAAACAGATACAATTCTTACCTGATAGGAAATATATCACTGTGGATTTGTTCTAAAATCTCTAAATCAGATGGTTGTATGGACCTATAGCAGATGGCGGGACGATGTGAGATTTTCGGGTTCACCATTGAGGATCGAATCATTAATCCCCATAACACATGTGATAGACTTGGAGAACTTGTAAAAAAATTCCTCCTCCCATTCATGCAGCATCAGCCACAATCGCCATGCAGCACTCAATGAGAACTGGCAAAGAAATTTTCACATTCCATTAGTTCCTTCTGATGTCAAATACAGCCCATACCACTTGTCCACCCAAAAACACAAAACTGCAACTCACAGACACAACGGGGAGAAAAAGGTCCCTTCTTTGTATAGCTAGTATACCATTGTATAAAACACTACAACATCAAGCAAATTTTCGCTTGAAAACTTAACAGCCTCCCCGTTACAACGTCAAGCAAATTTTCACATAATATGATTGAACTGTTTGATTATTACTTCTGCCATTTGCTTTTTACATCTGAAAACCGAAAGCAAAAACTGCTTTTGGATATTTTCTTTAAGGAACAAAATCAATGGTTTTACTTCTTAAACGTGTGCTTTTGCTTTTATAGTAACAATTTTAAGAAGCAAACAGCAAGTAGCAAGAAACGACTGAACCTAAAATAAGTAAACGACTGATAAGTAAAAAAAAAAACTTTCAAAAGAGCCTCAGATTCAATATCTTCCACTTATTTCCAAGAAAACCAAAGCGGAGAAAACTTAACCGTAAGCATCTATAATTATTCCACTAGCCATTTGATTTCAAGCTCCAGAAACGCCCCTGATCTCCATTAATCAAAGGCTTTCTAAATTCTTACAAAACCCAAAATTCCAAATACCCAAAAAAACAAGCAAAATCAAGAAACAAAGGATAAAGAATCCAAAACCCAAATTGGAAATGAACCCAAATCAGTAAATTATAATAAAAATCCAAAGAACAAAGAACATATATTCAAATAGCAAAATTTAAAAGCAAAACCAATCAAAAACGATTGAAAATTTCGTGAAAAAAACGACAGAAAGTTATTTACCCAGAGAATCCCAGGCTAGAACAAAGATCAAAACCGTAGCGTGAAGAACCAGAAGTGGATCCTGGGAATTCGAAGGGTTACAAAAAAGGTTCTTGTTTGTCTTCTTATTTTATTTGTTTACCGGTGAAGAGGGCAAAGTGGAAAATCAAAAGACAGAGAAACATGCGAATAGAGACAGAACCCGGCGCCCGTCTTCTTGATGAATTTTTAATGTTTCTAGTGAAACTTCTTGGAGATTGGTTGATGATTGTTGATTACTTAAAGGCGTAGTTTAAAAAGTTTGAAAAATAAACGAATCAAACTATAAAATTCTACTTTTATTAAAGTTTTAATTGAGTTTATGTAAAAGGTTCAGTCTAATCTGATAGGTTCGGCAAAGAAAGCTTAGGTCATCGTGTAATATTATTTAATAATAAAAATTATATTTATATATAATTAAAAATTAAAAATTAATATAAAAATATTTTAATAATATAATTAAAAATAAAATAAATTTTTATATTAATATAAACTTAACCTAATTAGGACTTGAACAATAAAATTTAAAATTTTTTTACTTATAAAAAAGGTATAATTTCATATCAATAACTCAAAAAAATTAAAAATTTAAATAAAAGTAATTATATTTATGATATTTTATGTAATAATATTTTATAAAAAATTATATACTTATTTATAAAATTACTGACTTAAAAAATTATTTATTTTTTATATTAATATTTATTATCCCATATGTTATGCATAAATATTTATTTATTTTAAAATATATAATTATGTATTTTATAAATAATTAAAATTAATGAACGTACTAACATGCAAAGTATGTTAAAATTTATAAAATTATTATTTTTAATTCAATATAAAATTAAATTATTTTTAAATAAAAGAGTCAATATATATTTTAACTCTTTATCAGAAGAATTCATCCAGAGATTAATGAAAATTAAAACTTCAAAAATCATGTGATTTAATATAAAATTAATTTTTTTATTTAACATCAAATAAATATATTTAATGAAACACTCTTAAGGAAATTAAAATTATTACTTATATAAGGGATAAATCTTATCTTATTAAAAATAAAAATATTTACAATAATAATTTTAAAATATAATGAACATAGATAACTATTTTTATCCGTTCAAAAAAATTTCACATTTATACTTTTATTTATATTAGAAATGTAAATTGTTTAACAAAATTCTATTTTAATACATATTTTTACTTTGTGAAAGATATAAAATAAAAGTAGATGATTAAAATTTTATTTTAATGTTTTGTTTTATATTTTTATGTTAATCTTTTTTTTTAACAAAAAGAGGTCGTAGTTTAAAGGTAAAAAATTTTCAAATATTAAAATTTGAATTCTAGACTTACTAGATCCGGATATTAGTTGATTGTATGAATCCATTAAGTTAAACTCTAAATTCATGTAATTTTATATTAATTATATAAATATAAAAATAATATAAATTATTAAATATATTAAATTTTTTAAATATAAATACGATATATATATATATTAAATATCTAGTGTTAATTATTTTTAAGCTTATAGGATTCTTAAAAGTAATATCAACAACAATATCAACTTAAAAGATATTACTTTTATCCCTTTTAATTTTCATATGTCTTATCATTTTTTTTAAAAATTTAAAAAACAATATCACTTTAAGTTGTAAATAATAATAAACGTTAGATTAAATTTATATTTCAGCATTTGACTTTTCTTTAAGATATATATTGCCTTATAATTTTGTTTAATTATTTCTCCCATTATTTTATTTTATTTGATATTATTTTATTCGATTCGTTTCTAGTTATTACATATTTCACATACAATTTTTATTTTCATCTTTTTAAATTTATTGATAAATATCATAATGTATTAATATGTTTGTTAATGTTTTATTATTTAATTGATCATAAAACATCGTATTTTTATGTTATCATATTTAATTTATTTAGTACGTGTTATATTATATATTTATATTATAAAATTAAAAATTTTAAGCACAATTGTAAAAAAATTTTAATTTTTTTAATATATATTTAAATAAAGATAATTAAGGTCACAAACGAATATAATTATAATTTTAAAGAATATTTTTTAAAAATAAAATATTATAATAAATTAATTAAAATTTTCAATTAATTATGTTAAATATATTTTTGTTTGAATTTGTATTTGTTTAAAATATTTTTTTTTATTTATTGAATTGTACATTTACCGCATTATATTCGGTAAAAATTATTATTTAATTTAAATTTTAATTCAAATTATAATATTTAAATTAATATGGATAATAAATAAATTTATTAAATTATAAAATTAGGATTTAAATATAAAGAAAAGCAGCAAATATCGGTTTTCTACCTGAAAAAAAGAGTAGAAAAACAAGTTTCCGATAAAAATAAATAAAAAAATTGATAGATTGAACCTCGAAAGCCACGTTGCTTTTACGTAAACAAGGGCCACGACCTACCTGTTCAAATCATCTATACCTGATTCTACTTAAATTTAGAATAACTATGCTGCTTGTCTTGTATGACTACGCCCAAAATACCCTCAATGAATTAGGTACAACCATTTATAGCCGGAAAATTGAGGTTCCATGTTAAAGATATCTGCAGAGCAGTATTCATCTTCCACCGCGTAACTTCATTCGTACCCATAGCTTTCTCCCTCTCAGACAAATTCTCCATTTCCTTTAAATTTTCTCGGAAAGTAGGGACAGACAAAAAGGAAAGAAAATTTTATTTTTCCGCTGAAGTAAGAGATTCGATCTCTTTGCCATAAACGGAACTTCATGGCGGTAAGTGCAATTTTTTAAGTTTTTTTTTTCCCCAATATCTTGTTTGGTTGGCAAGAAAATTTTTCGACAACAAATTCTATATTTTCCAATTCAGGTTCAACTTCAAGATCTTAAGTTATTCTTGTTCTTATATAAATATCAGTAATTAGTTAGTAATTTTTTCTTTTTCTCTTTTCTTTTTTCAATTTATTCGGAAAATGAAAAAGAATTTTTTAATATTTTTTAATTGTATAAGATCTATATAATCTAATATAAATATTTAGTATTCTGCAATTATTATGCTTTTGAATTTTTTTTTCTTATTCCGTTACATAATGCTATCAATTACGCTACTTCTTACCAATTTGATTATATATTTTCTTATTTTGTTTTTTATTATAACTATTTGTGTACTTGATTAATTAAGATTTTATTTTATTATATCTTATTTGGATTTGTATGTAAACTATTCATTGATCTGTTTGATTTCATTTCAGTGCGTGCATAACACTTGTATGCTAATTTGGAATCTATTAGGGTTGATAAAAGAAATTGCTTAATTAATGCTTTATTCAAAATTAAAAAAAAAAATTGCAGAATATAACTCGCTCTAATATAAATTTATTAGGCCTTCCCTAAGTTGGTTTGATTTCAAATTATCTGTATGTTTCAATGCGCACGCCTATGATAATTATCTAATATGTTAACTTTCTATGAGGTTGAAACCTAATGGAAATGATGCTTTGCATTTAGCCTTGAAAAGATTTGGGATTTTTCTTGGTAAATGAACGTGATAATGTGGGATGGAAGATGTTTTATCAGTTTTAGGGTTTATAAGTTATTTTTTTGACAGATCCAATCTGTGAAAGTGGGCAACGTTTCATTGGGCGCATCCGAACAGGATATTAAGGAGTTCTTTTCCTTCTCTGGTGAAATTGAACATGTTGAAATGCATGGGTTAGTTATTACCATGATATTTAGTGTTTCTTTTTTTACGGTGTGCAATATGTAGAAATGAGGTGAAGATTGTTGAAACTTTTTCTGTCTTCTGACCGGTGTAATTGTACCAATATATTGATCTTCTGAAATTTTCTAAATGTTATTGGTCTAAGTTTCTAGCAACTTTTGTTTTTCCTTTACTCTTTCAGTGATAATGAGCGATCTCAAGTTGCATATGTTACTTTCAAGGATCCTCAGGGGGCAGAGACTGCTGTCCTTCTTTCAGTATGCACCTGTCTCGTCTCTTTTGAGCTTTTAGATATCGATTATATTAATTTTTTTCACTGACTCTACCTCACGCATCGCAATATTGGAGTTTTTGTTTTCTTCAGAAGGAAAATGGTCTGTCTAATATGTATGGGAATTACATGTCTATAAATCAAGCGTGATGTGCTTTTGAAAGTGAATACTTAATGCATTGCCTGTGGGATCACCACGCTAATGCCCATTTTGTTAAGTATTTTATCAGTTAAAAGGTAGCAACCATTGCTACCAGAAGATATCCGCCTTTGAGTTAAGATGTGCTAGAGATGTGTAAATCCTTGTATGCATTTGACTGAGCATTTGGGATTTATATCTTGAATAACACTATGCTTTTAAAAAAAAAAAATTGATTTAAAAGAACTGATCAAATATAGTTCCACATTTGAATGGTGTTTAAAACCTTTGTGGCTGAATTTTCAATTTGTATTTGTTGCTCTGACTTGTGAACGGTTTATTTGATTTCACAAAACATCATTTATGTAGGCCATTTGGAATATTGTTTTGTGATGCAAAATAACTGATGTTTTGTGATGCATGAGTCATATTTGTGTTCCCTTTTCTTGTTTGTTGGTTAGAATCATAATCGCCCGTACCAAGATCAGTTTTACTTGATTTTTGTACACCAAATTGTTCTTCCCTGGTTTCCTCTACTCTTATATAAGGTAGAAAATAGAGAGGGAAAAGGTAAGAGGCGAGTTGGTATCCCAAGGGTCATATTATTGTTAATTGGTAATGTTCCAAAGTTTGGTTAATTTTTTCATGAAAGTGCCATTTCCTCTAAAGGCTGATGTTGATAGATTGGATGTTAGTCTTTTTATTTCATTCTTATGAATTCAGGTTACATGCTTTTCTTCAGGGGGCAACAATTGTTGATCAGTCTGTTACCATAGAGCTGGCTCCTGATTACAGGCCGCCTGCTACTGCCTCCGCAACACCTGTAATGTCATAACCTATGACTCTCTGCTTTGGTTTTGCTTACTAAATGATGATTTCTAATCTGAATGAATTGCTTCATGACCAACCTCAGGCAAGTGAAGGTTCTGGCCGTGCTGAATCTGCTGTCCAGAAGGCAGAGGATGTTGTAAGCAGCATGCTAGCCAGGGGATTCATTCTTGGCAAAGATGCGGTGAACAAAGCAAAGGCCTTTGATGAGAAGCATCAGTTCACATCAACTGCAACCGCCAAAGTTGCTTCTCTGGACCAGAAGATTGGTTTTACTGAGAAAATTAGTGCCGGTACAACCATTGTGAATGACAAAGTGAGGGAAATGGACCAGAAGTTTCAGGTTTCTGAGAAGACCAAGTCTGCATTTACAGCTGCAGAGCAGACAGTCAGCAGTGCTGGTTCTGCTATCATGAAGAATCGCTATGTTCTAACCGGAGCCTCTTGGGTTACCGGTGCTTTCAACCGGGTTGCTAAGGCAGCAGGCGATGTGGGGCAGAAGACAAAAGAAAAAGTTTTGGCTGAGGAACAAGCTCACAAACCAGAGGGATATGCACAGATTAACGAGTCCGAATCTATCAAAGCTGCTAAACCTGCTACTAGTGAGCAACCTTCCAAGCCCTCATCTGCGCAAGGTTTAATCGTTTAATTTGCAAAACACTGTAAATACTAGCATGGAAAGTATGAATCGCTCGTCATCTGAGTTCTGCTTTCTGGTTTGGACATAGTTAAAATGTAAGATACCTTGTCACATATTGTTTGATATGATATGTTTGCTACACATGACTTTAAAATAATAATAATAATAATAATAAGTTTATCCATATTCATCCTTTCAACACTTTAGAACAAGGGAAATTTCTTGTCTACCTTTTGTATTTGTGATTTTAGTGTGTATGCCTATTTATTACTTGTATTCGGGTATAAGTGTCAGATTTGAGTATGTATTCAACTCAAATACTTAGGTACCTATCTGATACAAGTATGTGTTTGATATTGATATGTTTAACTTTTTTTTTTCATGTTTTTGAAGCGTTGTATCTCTCTCTCTCTCTCTCTCTATATATATATATATATATCAAAAAAATGTATTTAATACTAATATATAACATGTATACTTCAAAAATAAATAAATAAAAGAGTTAGAGGAACGTACATGCATGTTACAACTTTTTCATATTTCTTCGAAATCTGTGGTTGCATGTTGGCACTTGAGGGTTGAGTCCATAGAAATTGCAGGGGTCACACTTGCATCTACTATTCTTTGTCTGTTCTCGAGTGGCCTAAGCCTACTGATGTGAATTTTGAGCAACTACAATGTCAATCGTCAACCATCCATCAAACCCGATATTTTTGGTGTGGCATGCATGCCACCTGACCTGTGTTGTATATTTTTATTATATTTTTATTTTTTTATTATGTTATATTTATATTTAAAATATTTTATATATAATACATTAATAATTTATAATATAAATTTTGAAACATATATTTATTTTATATTTTTATGATTTTATTAATGTTGGTGTGTAATCGTGTAGTTCAATATTATCATATTTACGTGCCATTATTTTATGGTTACTGGGTCAACACTTAAGAGCTTAAATATAAATTGATTGTTCCAATTGAAAATGACCCAAATAACATGATTCACAACGCATTCAGTAGACCAATCAGTGGAGGCTCTAGCTAAAAACGTGATGACTTTCTTCCCTTAATAGGAGGTCTCTCACTTTCGAAGAAAAAATTAGATATAATCAGAGCAATTCCAGCGGCATCGTACGGTGGAAGATGGCGTTGATGGGATGTGGTCGAGAGTGAAGACCAATTTGCGACGTTGAGTTGATAGTTGCTTGGTTGGTGCTTTTGGGTTTGGTACAAGAGAGCAGGCACGGACGGCTGAGCACAAGTCTAACCAATGCGTGGACTTGTTGGTAAAGTGAATGACGATGGCGGCCCCCATATTGGGCTTGTCATGTCTTGGCATGGCTTGCAAGAAGTTAAGAACCGCCCCTTGACTGCCCCGCCAGCTCGATTTATATTAAGTCGGTCTTGGCAAGAAATTTTATAATTCATACTTCATAAATTTAATTTGAATTACTATTAAAATTATAAAAATAATTTTTATTTATAAAAAATTAAAATTCAAAAATAATTAACTAAATATAAATTCTTAAAATTAGAAAAACAATAAACTAAACCTGTCATATAAAACTAGAATTTAATCAGATTTAAATCAAAACTAAATCTAAAACTTAATAAAAATTTGCACTAATAATTTAAAACCAAACCCATCTCATTGAACCACCTCAAGATTTTTTTTCTAGGCTTAAATTTTTTTTTTTTTAAATATCACAATGAGAATTTAGAGGTAATAGATAATTGTCTACAAATATTATAATTAAATAAAATTTATTTAGTACTTAATCTTACACCTTTTACCATTTATAAAGACAATACTTTTAATTTTTTTCATCCAACCTATAAAATATTTTTTTAAACCGTGATCGGAATCTCTTTCACATCAAATGTGTTGATACAACAATGGGGATGCTAAAGAGAAATTTTGTAAAACATCAAAAATAAAAGAGGTCCGGAGTTTGGCTTCAGGAGGAACACTCCGATACTTAAATCAGTAAAGAATGTTGTGAATAAAGAATAAAGAGAGAAATAATTATAAAAGTTCATGCCTCATAAGTGTTGATTCCACCTCTTGTTATAGGCTTTGATAGGAGTTTTAACTATTTTGAAACTCTGAACGAGTGGAGGTTGCATGGTTATCAAGCTCATGGAGTCTGAAGTTGTCCAATTATCCTTCAAGACTTATTCTTTATCAAAGTTAAATTTGGTGATAGAGTTGTAAGGGGATATAACAAAATGTATAACCAACATTTTAAGTAAGCAGCTATTTAAAGTAACATTAACCTTTTTTTAAAAAATACATATATATATATAAATATAAAATAATTTCTTTTAAATCAAAGCTTAATAATAAAAATAAAAATATGTGATAGTAAGATAATTATAAAGTGAATGAAGTTTGAGAGAATTTAGTCAGAGAATTTTTGAATAAAATAAATGTTAATCCTTTTATCTAATTTCTTTGAAATTAGTAATGAAGACATTTTATCATAATGCTACAAATTTTGTGATTTATCTAGATTGAAACAATTGGAAATAAAATAATAGCGATAAATATGTATAAAAAAAAAATTACCATGTGTCTGAGATATCACATACCTTGGCAAGTATCTACCTATTTAAGAAAGGTTA
>JBBYHO010439494.1:4473-22124 GCA_038382025.1 Adansonia gregorii
ATATATATATATATATAATGAATAGAATATCAAAGCAAAAAAAAAAAAATTAAAAGTACAAAAAAAGTGAACACATGGATTAGGACCCATACGAATTATGGTGGGAGTTGATTTTAGTTCATTTAAACTCTTTTGTTTTTTATTTCACTTGCCATTTGTTTTTTTTAAGAAAGAAAAAAAAAACTTTCAACTTTCAAACTTTTATAGCAACAAAACCAACGTTTGAAGATGAAAAATTCATACATCATCAGAAACTTTAAGTTTCACTGTTTTTCATCATTGAAGAATGAAAATTCCAAAATTTTTTTAGAAAATTCTTATATTTTTTAATAAAAATAAAAATAAAAGTGTAAAATTACCTTAAAAATAAACTCTGAGCTTACATCTAAACTCGGGGCTCCTAATTTTTTTCACAATATGTTTCCTCCTTTTTTTATGTCTCTATGTGTGTACCCTAATCAGAATTCTTAGGTCCTATTTATAGGGCTGGCCAAGGGACAAAAAATTAATAATGAAATCACAAACCCTAATTCTTCTTCCAAAATTTGGGATTCAAATCCCACAGTTTTAATTATGTTAACTCTAATTTTATAGATTTTTGGCAATTTGATTTTAATGATCTTTGATTAATCTTCATCTCAATTCAATCTTGACAGATTTAATCATAGAATTAGAAATTTGCAATTTTAACTTTCATTTCTTTTTTTCTTTTTTCTTTTTGTAAAATAATGATAAAAATTTTCAAAGGGATATGGGCTTTCTAAATATTGGATTATAGAACCTGAGCCTAAAATTGGGTGTCTACAACTACCCCTCATTGTGCACCTGCTATAGAATAGGCAGTGTTCAAAGACATAGAAACGCATATCTTAGACCTTATTGTAGTTATTGATATTTTGGGAAATGCCCCTTCAACCAAGCATAAACTTTAAAAAATTTTCAAACGAAAAAACTCCTCCATCGAGGCTTCAACTTTAAAAATTTGAAATAACTCCTCCGCTGAGGCTTCAACTTTAAAAATTTGAAATAACTCTTCCATTGAGGCTTTAACTTTAAAATTTTTAAAAACTCCTCCACCAAGCCATCAACTTTAAAAGATTTGAAATAACTTCTTCATCGAGGCTTCAACATTAAAATCTATAGAACTCCTCCAACAAGGCTTCAAATTTAAAAGTTTGAAAAAATTCCTCTACTGAGGCTTCAACTTTAAAATTTGTAAAAACTCCTCCAATGAGGCTTTAACTTTCAAAATTCGAAAAAATTCCTCCACTGAGGCTTCAACCTTAAAATCTCTAAAAACTCTTCCATCGAGGCTTCAACTTTAAATAATTTAAAATAACTCTTCCATCGAGGCTTCAACTTTAAAATTTTCCCAAATAAGAAAACTACTCTACCGAAGCATCAACTTTAAAATTTGAAATAACTCCTTAAAAATTGAAATAACTTCTTCATCGAGGCTTTAACTTTAAAAACTTAACCAAGCAAATCCGATATTGATGAAAAATCACTCTTAAAAATTAAATATCTACTTAAAATGTTATGAATGCTATGAGTGGAATGCAATGCATCGACAATGAAACACCATGATCATGAACCCAAACACTACCAAATCATGATAACAAAAAGATTCTCCAGCTCATCACTTTGTCATTGATTTAGAAATGTCCTGATTGTCTTATGAATTCTAATTTTTCAACTTTCATTCTTCATTGATCAAACTGAGTTGCCATATCTAATTTGCATTGTACATTTAATACTTTTATTTTACCACTCTTACTCATGTCCTTTTTATAATGTAGTTTTTTATTTCCTTACCAAAGTAATGTAAAAAATATTTAAGTGACATAATAATTTCCAATTCAACAATAAACAAAATGCATTGTACATTTCCTTAACAAGAATGCAGGAAAAGGTAAAAGGGAAAGCAATGTAAATTAGGAAAAATAATTCTCTATTATAATGAGAAAAGAAAAAAAAGAATAGAATTCAATTGGCATTCAAGAAGGCCATTTTAAAGAAAATTACAAAGGAAAATCTAGATAAGGTAATTTGTACTCAAGCAATGAACATCCAAATGACCATGATTAGTCCAATCCCTAATTTTTCCTTGAAAACTTGCTAGATTAATGCCCCCAACATGCTTTAGACTGGAATTTGCTCTTTATTCTATAATCTTCAACCGATATTGATTTTTTAATGTTCCAAATTGCCTTTTTCAAGATTTCAATTTTAAAAATTTTGCCCTAATCATGAGAGTTCTAATGACGCTAAATTTTATCTAAACTGCCTTTCCGGGTTTTCAGCTTAGATCCCACCAAAAACTTAAATTGCCCTTATGGGTTTTAAATTTAGGTTTTCCTTTTCTTTTCTTCAAGCAAAATTTATAGCATTTGAATTGATCGGGTTTGGTAATTCATCCCCATCCATTTTAGTCAAAATTAGTGCCCCACTTGAGAAGGCTTTTTTCAACACATATGGACTTTTCCAGTTTGGTGTCCATTTCCCTCGATGATCATGCTCATACGAAAAAATTTTCTTCAAGACCAATTCTCCTTCTCGAAAGTTTCTAGGATGGACATTCTTATTGTGTGCTTACATCATTCTCTTTTGATATAGTTGGCCATGACAAATGCAGCAAGCCTCTTTTTCTTTAATAAGGTTTAGCTGCTCTTATCGTTCTCGTATCCATTTAGCTTCCTCAAGTTCAACATCCTTCAATACGCTTAAAGATAGCATTTCCACCTCAACTAGTAATATAGCCTTCATCTTATACACCAATAAAAATAAGGTTACCTCGGTAGACATTTGCAATGACGTTTTGTAAGCATGCAAGACAAAAGGTAACTTTTCATGCCAATCTTTATATGTCTCAGTCATTTTTCCAAAATTCTTTTAACATTTTTATTAGTTACCACTACTACTTCATTTATAGACGATATGGTACGAAATTACCGTATTTAATCTTGAGCTATGTGCACACTTTTTTCATCATTATGTTATTCAAATTACAAGCATTATCTGAAATGATTCTTTTTAAGGGTTTATATCGACATATCTCTTTTTTTTGAATTTACAAATAACTATTTATGTTACATTTGCATATGAGGCTACCTCCACCTATTTCGTGAGATGGTCAATGATAGCAATAATGAACTTATGTCCATTTAATGCTTTTAGAGTGATTGGTCCTCTAAAATCTATACCTCATATTGAGAAAGGCCGTGGTGGTACCAAAACATGCAGTTCATTGGGGGAAGCATGAATCTTATTACCATAAATTTGACATTTATGGCACTTCCGAGCGTAATCAATGCAATCATTCTCCATTGTTAACCAATAATAGCCTACCCTGCTAACTTGCCTGGTCATCATATGGCCACAAACATGTGCCTTACATGCCTCATCATGTACTTATTCTATTATTCTCCTTACTTCTGTTGCATTCACACATCTCAAAAGTACTTAATCTTGACTTCTTTTATATAGCACATCATGAAGGAAAAAACTCATAGCTAAACTACAAATGAATTTCTTATCATTATCTGACGCATGCTTAGGATACTTCTGATGCTTAATATACTGCAAGATATCGTAGTACCATGGTTTCCATCAACCTCTTCTTCTACCTCAGAACAGTACACAAGCAAGTCTTTTATAGTCAGCTTAATAGGTTAGATATTAACATCAGTGCCCACCTAGAACATTAAAGCCAATATACTAAGAGCATCAGCATTTTAGTTTTTTTCTCAAGAGAGATGTTAAAATCAAACCTTTTTAAATTGCTTAGCCAATCCTATCACATGCTTTTAGTATGGGACCGACTTCGAATCCCTTGTCTCTTATTCTACTCGAAGTTAGTAAATAACCAAAGCTAAATCTCTGTACACATATAACACATTAATTTTTCTATAAATTGCTGATTGTAAGCCCATAATGCAAGCCTTATATTCAGCCATATTATTACTGCAACTAAAATCCAATCTAGTAGTGATTGAAAAATAATTCCAATCTAGAGATACCAAAATTATGCTATCCCATGCCCCAAAGCATTTGATGCTCCATTAAAATATATTTTCCATGTTTTTTCCCTTTATCATTCTTTATCTACTTAGAGTACTACTATCAAATCTTCATCTGGAAAGTTAAACCTCATAGGATCATAATCTTTAATAGCTCTATCATAAGGAATTCTACTATTACACGCCCTTTTATAGCCTTTTGGGTCACATGTACTATATATCATACTCAGAAAGCATGACTTGCCATCTAGCTATCATTCCTAACATGGATGGGTTTTCCAAAATGTATTTCAATGGATCTAACTTTGCTATGAGCAGTGTAGTGTGGTATAGCATATATTGTTTGAGCCTATGAGTTGTCCAAGCCAACACATAACACATCTTCTCCAGTGCTGAATACTTAAACTCATAATTAGTGAATTTTTTGCTTAGGTAATAAATGGCTTGCTATTTTTTACCTTTTTCATCTAGTTGTCCTAGCACACATCCCATCGATCTTTCTAATATTGTTAAATATAGAATCAAAGGTTTCCCAAAGATTAACGATATGAGAACATGCAGATTCGATAAGTATTTTTTGATCCTTTCAAAAGCTTCTTGACAATCTTGATTCCATTCACCTGTGCTATCTTTGCAAAGAAGCTTAAAGATGGGATCACATTTTTATGTAAGTTAAAAGATAAAACGAGCAATATAATTTAGCCTTCCTAAAAAGCCCTCACATTCTTTTATGTACTAGGATAAGACAAATTTTTTATGGCTTGTCTCTTATCAGGATCCACCTCAATCCCTCTTTTGCTGACTATGAAACCCAACAACTTCCCAGAACTGACACCAAATGTACAATTGGTAGGATTCAACTTGACTTGAAATTTTCTCAATCTTTCGAACAATTTTCTGAGCTGGTCTATGTGATTTTCTCTCTTATGGGATTTAGCTATCATATCATCAACATAAACCTTAATTTCTTTATGCATTGTATCATGGAACAATGTCACCATTGCCTTTCAATAAATTGCTCTAGTATTCTTTAGTCGGAAAGCCATGACCCTATAGCAAAATGTTCCCTATATGGTTACAAAGGTAGTTTTCTTTATCTTCAGAAGCCATCTTGATCAATATGAGAATGAAGCAATATATATAACCTAAGCCATCCATAAAAGAGAACGAAGGATATCTTATAGTGTTATCTACAAGAGTATCAATATGAGGTAATAGAAAGTTATCCTTTAAGCTTGCCCTATTTAAATCTCGATAGTCCACGCACATATATATTTTCGCATCTTTTTTAGGTACTGGGGCTATATTGGCTACCCATTCAAGATATTTGGCTACTTCTAGAAATCTTGCACCAAATTGTTTTTTAACCTCTTCTTTGATTATCATCAGCATCTCTGGTTTCATGCGTCTAATCTCCTATTGCACTGGTTTGCATTTTGGCTTTAGAAGCAAATAAAACTGTATAATGTCGATAATTAAACCTGGTATGTCTTGATAAGACCATGCGAATACTTTCATATTTCCTTGAAGCAATTCTTTCAGCCTTTACCTATCGTCAGATGAGAGTGATCTTTCCACTTTAACCTCTTTTTTATTTTCTTTATCACCTAGATTAACTAATTATGAAATTTCTTGATGAGGTTCTGGTGACTTATCCTTTTGTTCCACTAACCTCAATAAATCAAGTCATAAGGTGTCATCATCCAAGTCTTCTTCACTATCAAGTTCACTAATATGGATAGAGTTTTCTAAGTCAAATATCTAATTATCATTATCATGATCGCTTGCATGTTCATTATTAACGGACCTAAAAATGGTTGAAAAGGTGTATATTGGTATATGTGTAATATGGGAATGAAATGAAATGGGATAAAGAAAAAATGTAATAAAATGCATTCCATTTATTATTGAAATTGAAAATGAAAAAAATAAATTACCCCATACATAAAAATTTCCCTAATGTTCTTGGGCATGAACGATTAAAGATTAGATTATTAAATTGCTTTGGTAAAGGTTTAAGAACAGCAGGCAATTTCATTATCTTTCAATTCTTCAGTTTAGTGCTTGGAGATGTTAGATGTATTAAGAGATCTTCTTGTTAACTTCTATTCTCCACCAATCAATTAATATGTTTAAAAAAGCTTCATCTATTTCCTCAATTTGTGTCTTCTTTGGAGTATTTAGGTTAATAAATCCTCCTACACAAAATGTGTCATATAAGTGAGGCATGATTAGTCCATTAAATCCTTATGTATGGCTCGTGTAATGAGTTATTCCTTCTCTGTTTTTATTGTCCACCATATTTCCCTTCTCTTTCTATGTTGGCCCATATCCTAATCCAAATCTTTCTGTATTCACTAGTATGATTGGTAAGTTTCTAATTCCTTGCAAATCCTTCCCCAATCTAGCTCCAACTCGCCAATCTTTCTTGATAGTTTGATTAAACAACATTTGGCTATTTTGGGCATGCTTGCTACTTTAGAACCTTTACCCATATATGTTGCATTGACAAACTCAAATGATCTAAAAGAACATTCCAAAGCTTCTTCAGTAGCTTTCACATATGGGATCGGTGACAGCTGATGACTGGTAAATCTTATTCTCTAGGCACATAAACTTGATTATTATCCATAATAAATTCGACTTTTTGATGCAATGATGAAAGGACAACCCTTGCAATATGAATCCATGGTTTCCCTAATAAGCAGCTATAGGATAGTGAAATATCCATAACTTGAAATTTGACATTAAAAATACAAGGAATTATTTGTAAAATGATCTCGATATCATTAACATCTCTCTACGGTTTCCATCAAAAATGCTTATCAACATGCTACTGGCTTTTATGCAGGTTATATCCATAGGTAACTTAGCTAGCATACTCATAGGCATGACATTGATCAAGGATCTATTGTTAATAAGCACTTTCGCCATAGTATGGGTCTTACACCTTGTTGTGATATGCAAGGCTCTAATATTACTTCATCCATTTATGGATATCTCATCATTATTGAAAGTTATGTAATTAGAGGTTATCAAACTCTTAGATATGGCTCACGTTTTCAACAAAGATGCCATGAGTGACATAAGCATGATTCAATACTTTCATCACTGCATTTTTATGGGGCTTAGAATTCAACAATAATGATAACATAGTGATACGTGTTGGCATTTTATTCAATTGCTCCACCATATGATACTCACTATGCTTAATCATTTGTAAAAACTCATACGCTTATTCTCTGCATAGGTTTCTAGTATTCCAAGTTAGAGGTTTCTATTAGGTGTTTATTAATTTTTTATTTTTCTTTTTTTCTTTTTTAATTCTTTTTTTTCACATTTTTCTAACTTCTCGAGAAAGTAGCATCATCCACTCCTAGTCATTCCTTCTATGCTAGTTATTTGTGCTAAATCTATGAAGCAATTCAATCCTGGCTGTGCATTTGTAGTTATAACTTTGCAATCATACTTCCATGGTACAACTTTGTTATCTAAATAAGTGAATAGACTCAAAATATTAAAAGTATAGATATGCTTATTAACTAGAGCCAGCTTTGACTTCTCATTATAGTAAAATGTCATTGGCTTAACCTTGAAAAATAACCCTGATGATGCTTTTTCATCAATAACATTTATCTCATCATTCTTATGATGTTCAGAGAACTCTACTTGGAATGAATCCATCAATCATTACACCTCTTGCTGAAAATTGATGCACTATTGGATCGAATAATCTATGCCCCTATGTGGTACTTACAAGTCTTAAAAGGATTATATGTTCCATAATAAGTACTTAAATTTGCTGGCATAGGGCAAATAATATCAGTTTTGATTAGAATGTCAAAGATTTACCTCAATAATATCCTTCACTTTTCTTTTAACAATTCTTGCCTTCTCATCTCCCAAGGCATTAATTGTAGGTCTAACATCATTAGGCAAAGGATTACCATTAACATTTGGCTCTTCTTTTTTTTTCAAAGCTTATTAACCTGACTTTAATTAGGCTTTGTACCTTATACTTTAATGCAGTGCAGTCCTCAGTAGAATGTTCAATATTTTCTACATGGTAATCATATTAAGCATTGGGATTATACCATCCAGGGTATTAAGGTTTCATGGGCTTAAGATACATGGGTGCAATTAAATGGTTTTTGATGAGATCTATGAGTAATTGAGTGTGGGTTATAGAGATAGGGTTAATGGAAGTTCTTTTTTGATAAGGTTATGGTGCTCTTTGGCTATTTGGTAATTGGGTTGATTGAGTTGATTGAATTATAGGTTTTATTGGTGGGATAGGTGCTCGAGGGTAAAAAATTGGTTAAAAAGTAGGCGATGGTGCAGGTGGATAGGTATTGGCAATGTTGTTTGAAATTGGATAATAGGTTTGGTGGATAGGATATGGGTTATAAGGCATAAATCCTCCATATAGTCCTTCATAAGTAACTGCTTGAACCTTAGATTCTTTTTTTTTTCTAAAGATTCATCTTTTGTTTGCCCTAGATGTATCTCTTGCTTGAATTTCCCACTCTTGATAGCATATTTGATAATTTCCTCTATGATCACCATATCTGCAAAGTTTTCTATAGCATTCCCTATCATTTTTTTATAATAAAGAGCTCGAAGAGTACTAATAAACATCCTGGTAGTTTTTTTCTCAATGAAAGGTGGTTGGACTTGTGCAGCTAGATCTCGCCACTTTTGAGCATACTCTTTGAAACCTTTTGTTGGCTTTTTCTCCATTATTTGTATTGCCATCCTATCAGGAGCCATGTGCACAATGTGCTTATATTGTGAAATGAATGCCTTAGCCCAACTCTTTCCATAAGCAGATGCAGTTTTTGTCTAATTGTACATACCATTTGGTAGCCGAGCTTGTATGACTATCTTGGAAAACATGAATAAGCAACGTGTCATTATTTGCATGAGCTGGCATATTCCTGTAGTACACTGTAAAGTGTGTCACAGGACAGGTAGTGCCATTATATTTCTCAAAGTCTGGAGTCTTGAACTTTGGTGGGATTACAACATTGGGCATAAGACAAAGTCCTGCAACATCTATGGATCCAAAAAAATCCATTTCTTCCACAGCTTGAAGCGTTTCTTCTGAAAGACTTATTCTTTGGGACCCAAAGTCCTGCTTTACTTCTTTTTCATTAAGCTTCAACTTCCTCTGTTCTTTCGGGTCATCTAATTAGGAGCTTAAATTAAGTTATTGGGCTTTGGCCCCATGATTGAAACAGTAACCTCTTGCATTTTAGGATGTGTAGTAGGGATTTCCTTCCTAACCAACGTGTGCACAAGATTTTGGCTTTTCTCTTTTATTAAGTCGTCATTCATTTTCCCTTTCCTTTATTCATTTCTTTCATCATTTCTATCAATTGAGCTGGTTGTTTTCTCATTTCCTCTTGGGCTTTCTTAATTCTTCCAATCTTGTTGGATTGCTTTTCAGCCATGATTCTTATTCGTAATCAGGTATCATAATGGTGCGAAGCAAATTGCTTTGTGAATTTCAATTGATGAGCTATCCTTGAACCTTTTTGTTACCAACATATTGAGAAGTTAGGGTATCATGCATCTAAGTCAGTTACCACATAGTTACTAATATGAATGCATGAATGAGTTATGCAAAAAAAAGATATTTACCACATAACAATTATTAATAAAAAAGAACCTTTATTATTATTCTCAATAATGTTTTAAATAACATCCATGAAAATGAAGCCTAACATCTATCACCTTCAAACAAACTTCATTACCTGCCAATGATGATTCTAAGCCTCTACTAAAAGTTTGAATAATCTTTGACCATAAGGTTGGAATGGGTGCACACTCACATTCAACTCATTAATCTAATCATGAATTTCTTTTGCTTTTAAGACACCAATGCAAATCTGGTCAAATAAATACCTAAGATGTAGTTGTCTTCTTGAATTGGTGTCTTGGGTTATTCAAATTCTTTTTCTAACCTTTTAAGTCTAAGGGTTAACCTTTGACACCTTTCCTCTAATCTCACATGTTTTATGTATGCTTCTTTGTTTTCCACCCTCATATGCTCAAATTTTGAAGTATTTTGAGTAACCACATCATCAAGTTCTCTAAACGTAGTCTTCCACATGTCACAATCTTGGTTCAGCTTTTGAATCCTCTTATTTTGCTTAGATCAATTTTCTTCTAGCTTCTTGATCTTTTCTCATAAGTTCTTGTTTACTTGCTCTACCTCATTTTTCTCTTTTTGTAGCTTTTTCTTAGCCAGTTTTTTTTATCATAGGGTCAAGAGGCATAACTTGGACCGAATAACTGATATTCTCTTCAAGAGGTAACACTATGTACTTGGCTCGCTTCGTATACCACATTGAATCTTCAAGGGAGATATTATTCATGAATTTTCTTTCTTCCACTCGAATTGTTTTCTTTTAAGCTTTGATGACAGCTTCTTTCTTTCTTAAAGCCCCTTTATCTGTGTAATCAAAGTCTATCCAATTAAAACCATAAGTCATCGGGATAAATTGTTTGTAGCCTATTGCCTTTGAACTATAGTCGATGTGTAACTAATAACTCCCTACAAACCTGAAAGTGGAACCTAAGGCCAATCCCCACACTAGAATAATGTTTGATCATGACACATCTAAGAAGCCTACCATACCGCATCTCGACTTGTCAATTTTCTCAAGAATGCTACCCATTCAAATTTTGTTTTAGGTTTCGACCAATTACTATCATGAAACTCCTTGATAGAAATATTAGTAGTGAAACATGGTCTGAGAAATCTGCTTTCTTCGAAATTGAAGTGGCTCATCAACCAAATGTGTAACCATTGTGCATATCTATTAAACCATCTTTCTTAATTGTTTCTATAATGATTTAAAAACATGATTGTTTCTGCCAAAATGGTTGGTCCTGCATTTATTTGGTGTTCGACTTGATCAATGAAGTCTACCATTCAATCCGCACATAACCTAAAACCTTGGGAAATATGACCATTCCATAAATAGCCAAAGCCATCATGCTCACAACCCTCTTCTCTTTAGGATTTTTGATGATATAATCTCGAAGAAAACTTCAAGGAATGCATGTATTTCCACTTTTTTGTTTATCAATCCCTGATCATTTTAGCAAGCTTTTAACGATAACGCATCTTGTTTTTTTGAAATATCTTATCGCGATTTGGAGTTTGAAGGTGTAACAATTCTAAATATTCCTCAATAATTGGGACCATATCTACCTCGTTGAATACAAAGTACATGTACGAAGGGTCCCAAAATTGAACTATGGCCCTTATCAAATTGTTGTCCAACTTGATTATAAGAAATAGTGGTATGTCCCTATATTTTACTCAAAAAGCTTCCTATTTAGATAAGCTCCGTGATCCCTAAATGTTCATTAGATCAATTAGGTCATTTACGCAAGATCAAGGTGGACATTTTTTTGGGAAAGATGAGACAAATCCTACTGGTAAATAATCACCTTCTATTGGATGAGTTGCTTTTGATCTAGCCTTCAAATCATCTGAGGACTCGTACTTGGTAGATTTGGACTTTGGTAGGCTTGCCATGGATGTCACTTGAAAGTTCTTTTTTTACCAAAATAGTTATGTAGCAAGATATTCCAGTGATGTCATGATGATGTGAGAGCATGAAAAGCAAAAAAATAAAAAAAATTGTTAGAAAAATATAAAAATAATAATAAAAGCATAAGCATAAAAATAAAAATATACATCTTGAAAATGGGAGATATGTTCCTTCATGTGCCTTATCTAAAGGTTATTTCTATACAAGGGTTGGCATGGCTTTACGCTAAAGTTAACTTTTTAAGTGTTATTTACATGATGGGTTAGGATATTTCATGAGTCTAAAAAGGTCCCCAAATTGTTCCTTAACATGACCCATGGAGGATGAGCAAGGCGCCCAGTACTCACCATTAAAGGCTTCAATCAAAAAAGGTTCAATTTGAGTAAGAGTATTTCCCTAGCCATTACAGAGGTTATTACCTTATGAAAACTTTGGTACTCTACACCCTGAGAGTGTTTTGCTAGCCCATGTAGAGGTTGATACCTCACGAGAGCTAGTTACTTTACCCCCTCTAAAAGGATGAGCTCAGGTTTAGGGCTTTATGATATGATTTGTGCAATGTGTGTGAAGGAAAAATCCAAACCCTTTAACATTTTCACGTGTTTTAAAGAAAAAAAACATTTGCAAAAGAACAATGTAACAAAAATTAACAAATAAACATAAACAAATGATCATTTTAAAACCAACTATGAAAACCTATAGTATCACAAGGCTAACTATGGTTCAACTCTCTAACATCCCCACTAGAGTTGCCAAACTATCATAACGTGCCAAATATGAATTCGACTACTAGACATAAGTGGTGGGAGTCGCCATTAATCTTTTTTAAATGTGTGATTAGATGACCTATATGAATCTAGTCTTTTTAAGGTTATCTTAAACTGGACTAAGGCACCATAAAGAATTGGTTTTGGTCTATGTTAAAAACTAGATTCAGGAGTTCGATTATGTGTGGGGAAAGATCGGCACCCCTACAATGCCTATCATAAAGACAACAACTAGTTAGCCTAATGTTGAATTAAAGATCCTATGGTTTAAAAGGTTTTGATTTACTAATCAAACATTTAAGTATCAAAAATGTTTTCAAAGGAATTCTCCATTATATTGGTGGAATGCCTGAGAAAAATTTTCTCACCTCAAGAGTATCTAAGAAAATCTATTTTGCTTCCTTAAATTAACTCAATTGTCGAATTCATTTTAATGTTTTATGAGGAAAAAATAAAAAAATCTAAATTTTACCTAAACATCTAATTTATTTATTTTTAATCAAAAAATAAATCTTGAAAATATTTTTCAAGAAATTCTCCATCATGCTGCTGGAATTTTGAGAAATATCACATCAAGAGTAGTTAAGGGAATCCGTTCACTCCCTTGAAGTGACTCCATCATCAAATTCATTTTAATAGTTTATGTAGAGAAGTGAAAAAAATTGAATTTTTATTCTTATCTAATTAGTCTTTTAATACCAAGTTATTAAAATTAACCGAGATCATGAATATTGAAAATTATTGACCAAACTCTCCATTATGCTGGTGAAATTTAGGCGAAATTGCTCACCTAGGAAATTATTAGAAGTCAACCATTTGCGACTTCTTTGAGTTCTATGATTAGAAAAAAATCTCATTAATTTCAATTTAAATTTATTTTTAAAGTAAGAACAAATTATTATACAAAATTTTTAAAGTGGATTATTAATAATATATCATAATTAATGATATTCATCTAAGTAAGAAAATCAGATAAGACAAATAAAAAAAATTCATATCACAAAATCATAAATGATTAATAAACATCAATTTACTCTAAAAAATCAGTTATTCAAAAAAAATTCAATAATAACATCAAAGAAATAACAGTGTATATTAAAAAATTATAAATGAATATAAACATAAATATATGTATAAAATGAATAAAATATCAAAGCTCAAAAGTAAATAAAAATTTAAAAGTGAACAAAAATAGTGAACACATGGATCGAGACCCACGTGAATCATGTGAAGACTTGATTTTGGTTCATTTAAACTCTTTTTTTTTCACTTGTCATCTATTCTTTCTTAAGAAAGAAAAAAAAAAACCTTTGACCTTTCAAATTTTTATAGCACGAAAATTAGCGTTTGAAGATGGGAAATTCATACATCACCGGAAACTTCAAGTTTCACAGTCTCTTATCGTTCAAGAATGAAAATTCTAGAAATTTTTTTTAGAAAATTTTGACATTTTTAAATAAAAAATACAAATAAAAAGTGTAAAATTACCTTAAAAATAGACTCCTAGCTTCCTTCCAAACTCGAGGATCCTAAAATTTTTTTAATAATATGTTTCCTTTTTTCTGTGTCCCTCTATGTGTGTGTACCCTAAGCAGAATTCTTAGGTCCTATTTATAGGGCTAGCCATGAGACAAAGAATTAATAATGAAATCAAAAATCCTAATTCCTTTTCTAAAATTTGGGATTCAAATCCCATAATTTTAACCATGTCAACTTTAATTTTACAGATTTTTGGCAATTTGATTTTAATGATTTTTTACTAATGTTCTCTTAATTTAATCTTGATAGATTTAGTCACAGAATTGGAAATTTGCAATTTTAACTTTTTTTTTTTGTAAACTAAAGATATAAATTTCTAAAAGGGATATAGGCTTTCCAAATATTGGATTATGGAACCCGAGCCTAAAATTGGGTGTCTACACAATATTTTTCTTCTTTTAAGCAACATTGAGGTTAAGATGAAAAGTTTCATATTCAAAAATTCATTTTATTTTAAATTGGTGGAAAGATTATTTTTGCAAATGTATCTTAAAATTTTCCCTGACTTATTCTGACCTATTTATACAAAGCTAGTATGCAAAAAGTTTATATTAAGGCTTATTTAATATCCTAAAAGTTTGTATTAAGGCCTATTTATACAAAGCTAATGGTGCTGACGCGTACGATAGTTCTATCAATCAATAGTGTACTTGTGACATTTTTGTTTCTCTCCTATTAACATTTCGGGCATCTATCATTCTATTGCAAACATCAACCATAGAGATATATATGGCATATATGAATTTGAAAGTTTCTTGGAATATTCATTTTATCTTTGTCAGAAAGTCGCATTGCCGCCACTATTCCAATGTCAAGAAATTGGCATGTATGTTGTCAGAATTAACTATGTAAGTGCATGTATCATAACAAGTAATATAGTGATGAAGTAGAGTGTCGATCCCATTAGGAATTGATATTAAATTTGTTAAGGACTAAAATTAAAATAACTTAATCATTTTCAAACAAACAATTAAAAATGATAAATTATAACAAATAATAACAACAATAATAGCAACAACAACAACAACAACAATAATAATAATAAAGCAAATAATAAATAATAAAAGCATAGGATTATAATTTCTCTCAAAACTTTATTTGAATAAAACCCTATTCTTTTAACTTGACTGATAATAATGAGTTGTTAAACTAGACTTCTAATATATTTATAAGTATCTTCCGATGATCTTATAAAAATATTTCTTCTAACTAATTTACTATATTGCTATGCAGATTGAATTAAATGAAATTCATTAAGTGTAGACTTTAATTTGGTTACATATGAATGCTCATATACTCCTATCTAACATGTAAATCAATTCATCCTAATAAATGAATATGAAACATATGTCATTCAATCCAGGTCTAAACATGAAATTCCCTTTTCCATGTTCATTAAGGTTACCAAATCAATCTAATTGGTGATCAGGCAATTAGAAGCATTAAGAACAAGATTGAATAAACAACTTAAATGTTATTAAATCAAGAAAAAAAAATAAGATGATCCAAATTACACGTTAAGTTCTATTGCAACCTTTAAAAAATAAATCTAGTTCATAATAATATATAAAATATAAAACCAAAAAGTTTCACCATCACAAATAATACGAGAACGATAAAAAAAGTAAAGAGAAAGAGAAAACTAAAATTGCCTGGATCTTTGATCTTTAAATTTCTCTAGAATCATTGTTGCTTCTTGAATATTATGGTGGCTTCTTTCATCTTCCAAAAACTAGAGCAAAATAAAACTATAGAATATCTAGGATAGTCTCTGTTATGTCTAAGTCTTTCTAAGATTCTTATTTATAAGCAAAACTTTGAAGGTAAAAACTGAGTCTCCAAGTAGCTTGAAAATATTATTTTTAGAAATTGCCAAACTTAATCAATTTCCTTAATTGAGTCCACTTTACTTCTTAATTAAATTATTGTAATTTTGAAAACTCCTTTGGGATTTGATCTGCAAAAATATGAAAAATATTTAAATAACTAAGCAATTAAAATATAAAAAAAATAAATAATGCTAAATTAAAAACTGCTAAAAATAAATAAAATTTAAACAAAATAATACTACTATAAATAAAATTGAAATAAAAATCTTTAAGACTTGGCTAATTTAATGTAAATAATGAGACTAAATAACTCTATTTTATAGAATTGTCACACCTCTACACTTAATATTTTGCTAGTCTTCGAGCAAAATAAACAAAAGAAAGAAACAAAACCAACTAAATGACACAAAATAAAATGAAACATGAATTAAGATAATTGTACTTAAATAATGATTACCTTAATTTTTCCTCAAAAGTCATCTCAATATCTCAACTCAAGGTAGGTATAAACATAATTCAAATTCATGCTTCAATTCAATCATAAATCTCAATGCTTTGGATGGATTTCCAGTATGTGTATAAATGATCTCTTTACAAATTATTGCATGCAAATAGAATAAATTTATGCCTATGCAAAGTACGAATTAATACTAGATTCTTATAAGTTTGCTTTTCATCTCTCTCTCCACTAATGTAGACCAACATATAATCAAAGATCATGTAGGACTTTATCCAGATTGTAATGAAAGGCTAGGGTTAAGGTAGGATAAAAGATATGTCTCAGTTAATCCACCCATAGACACTTTTTATTGGTCTGGATCTTTTTATTGAGCCTTTCACAATAAGTTTGAAGGATATACCCTTTTTAAAAAAAAATTTTTTATGCCATTTTATTCGTTTACCCACTTTTTTTTTCATTTTTTTCTTTCATGCTTCACCAATACAATACAATTCAAACATGGCTTATTATATTTTTGAAACAATTTCATGCTCATGCCTATGTCATGAAGGTTGATCATGGTTTTTCTTATTAGGCTTGACTAAATATATGTGGTAATCAAAAGAAAGGATAAATCAATTAGGCTCAAAAGGCATAACGAAGGATTCATGCTCATGCCTATGTAGTGAAGGTTAATCATGGTTTTTCTTATTAGGCTTGACTAAATATATGTGGTAATCAAAAGAAAAGGATATATTAATTAGGCTCAAATGGCATAACTAAGGATATATATATAAAGATAGGCTTAAAAAGGCTCAAACGATCAAAAGATGGCTTAAATCATCTCGTCAACATAGTGTTGTCTAGGATTTTGCCTCAAGAGAGAGTTAAACAAATTCTAAGCCTCTAGATATAATTGCAATTTACATCAACATAAACAATATTCAATAAATAATACAAATCAATGCAAGAGATTAAGTGGTTAGAATTTTCAAAATTCACATGCTAACGATGAGAAAAAGAATTTAATCACAAAATTAAATCATACTTATATTTTCCCAAGAATCAAGATAAATCAATAACTAAGTTCTCATCATTGGATAAGAATTGCATCACATTAAGCACAAACATCTCAATCATACTAAACGCTTAAACAAACTTTATAGAGAAATAAAGAAAAAATTATGCAAAAACAAAGATAAAAAGAAACAATAAGTTTACAAGAATCAACTAACCTAGACTAATTAGACATTAACAAAAAAATAACCTTACCCCAAAACTGAAAACAAACATTATCCTCAATGTTTACATAGAAAAGAGAAAGAATAAGAAACTCCCCTTTCTCGATGAAGAAAACTCGAGCGAAGCTCTAGCATTCTCTTTAAATTATCATGTTTGTCAAAGTTAGTTGCAAGCTATAAAAGAAAATCAAACAAACTAATTATAATTAATCCTAAGAAAATTTTTTAAATTTTTTAAAATTTTTTAAA
>JBBYHO010439494.1:24178-74481 GCA_038382025.1 Adansonia gregorii
AACAACAACAACAATAATAATAGTAATAATAATAATAAAGAAAATAATAAGTAATAAAAGCCTTATATTACAATTTCCCTCAACACTTTATTTGAATAAAACTCTATTTTCTTTACTTGATTAATAATAATGAGTTGTTAACCTAGATTTCTAATTTATTTATAAGTATCTTTTGATGGTCTTGTAAAAATATTTTTTCTAACCAATTTACTATATTCTTATGGAAATTGAATTAAAAGAAACTCATTAAGCATAGACTCTAATTTGGTTACATATGTCATGGTCGTATATTACTATCTAACATGCATATCAATTCATCATAATAAATAAATATAAAACATATGTCATTCAATCTAGGTCTAACCATGAAATTACCTTTTCCAAGTTCATTAAGATGACCAAATCAATCTAATTAGTGATCAGGCAATTAGAAGCATTAAGAATAGGATTGAACAAACAACTCAAATATTATTATCAAGAAAAAAAATAAAATAATCCAAATTATACTTTAAGTTCCATTGCAATCCTAGAAAAATAAATCTAGTTTCATAATAATATCTAAAATATAAAACCAAAGAGTTTCGCCATTATAAATAATACAAAAAAGATAAAAAGAGTAAAGAGAAAGAGAAAACTAAAATTAGCTGGATCTTTGATCTTTAAATTTCTCCAAAATCACTGTGGTTTCTTGAATATTATGGTGGCTTCTTTCCTTTTCCAAGAACTAGAGAAAAATAAAATTATAGAATATCTATGATTATCTCTGTTATGTCTAAATTTAATCCTAAGCTTCCTATTTATAGGCAAAACCTTCAAGGTAAAAATTGGGTCTCCAAGTAGCTTAAAAGTATTATTTTTGGAAATTGTCACACTTAATCACTTTTATTAATTGAGTCCACTTTACTCCTTCATTAAGTTGTACTTTTGGAAACTTATTTGGGATTTGACCTACAAAAATATGAAAATTATTTAAATAACTAAGCAATTAAAATATAAAGAAAGTAAAAATGCTAAATTAAAAACTACTAAAAATAAATAAAACTTAAATAAAATAATACTATGATAAATAAAATTTAAATAAAAGCTCTAAGACATAGCTAATTGAATATAAATAATGAGACTAAATAGCTCTATTTTATAGAGTTATCAATGTAGCATATGTATAATAAATTTAATTTATATTAAGATAATTTGAAAAATGTTATTTTTTAGGCATCGAATAAAATATGATATGTTATATTTTTAAAAAATATTATTTATAATATTATATATTCACAAATAATAAATTATTTTTAAAATTTTTAACATTAATTAGCATTCTATTGCTACGTCTAAATTTAAAATTCAAAATCTAAAACTCTAAATCTTAAATCATAAATTCTAAATTCTATATTTTAAATCTGAAACTTGAACCCAAAATAATAAACCCTATAGTCAAAATCCTAAATATTAATGCTAAACCCTAATATCAAACCATAAAAAAGAAAGAAGTAATTCTAGATTTTATGAAAATAAAACCTCTCGTGTCCCTTTGGCTATTCAATGTGTTACGTAAAAAATTTTAATTGTTAAAATAAAACCTTTCATATTCCTTCGGTCCTCCAGTGGGGTATGAAAAATATTTTGACCTTCTTATTCCATTAGCTTTCCATTAGGTATAAAAGATATTTTGATTTTCAAAAATTATTAAAAGCATAATTTTCTCACACGAAATAATAAATTTGTTTCATAAATTTTTATTTTGTTATACGAGAATTAAATTAAATATCAAATACCGAAACATATAAAAATTAAAATTTAAGTTAACATGTAATTAATAAGGTACCAATTTACAGGCATCGTGAGATGGTTCAATCTTTACTCATGATTGTAATTAATCTCAAACCCTTTCACACGATCTCTAATATTATCGCAAGTCTCAGAGTTTGTTTTTAAAGGTTTTGTAACTTTCAAAATATAAACTCTAATAAGTTATCAATCTCACCTAGCCAAAACAAATTGGTGGCAACTTAAAAAAAATGGTTATTACGTAATGACTACTTAGGGTTAATATAAATGAACGATTAATCTTCTCGACTTAATCTCTGAACATGAAAATAAGGAAAAACAACAATTATATACATATAGGCACAAAGGGTACACTGGCCTTTTAAGTTAGGTTGGTCAAGATTCATATTTGGGCCACTCTACTGGGATAGGCTAGAAAGTTAGCCTAAAATTAATCACGTGTTAAGTAAATTTTGATTACTTCAGTGTCAATCGATATTTAATTATAATTCTCAATATTTTTGGAGAAAAATTTTTTTTTGTTATTTTAAATATCTGTTAATTTTGTAATAATCCATTTTTATGTTTTTTGCCTTTTTAGGGTTTAGGATAGGGGTTTTATTTTTAGTATTGCATCAAAAAGTTTTTTTTATCTCTTTGCACACACTAAGTACGTGCAATAGTTTCTCCTCCAAATTTATGAAGGGGACATAAGTGACCAAATTTTTATTAGAAAGAGGTGAAGTAGCTCTACGTGTTAGCCTTCGCCTAGGCCAATAAAAAACTTATAGTGTGTAAATCCCTATGCCTATCTAAATTGTTACTCTTGTTATGGGAATGGAAAATAATCTCACTGGAATTGGATCCTTTCTGACATAAACTCATGATAGGTAAGGATAGGATACCTCATTACTCTATTCTGGGCTCGGGGAGTAATTTGAGAACCAATTTAGAGGTCTAACCTAAACTGCATATAGTAAACCATACTAACTCCCCAATTAAAGCCATGTTGATTTTAGAGGTTGCCAATAAAATTAGGGACATAGGAAATAATAAATTTACCTTTTTCTTCCTTTTCTCTAAACATCTGTGTTTATTTAAATAATTTAATATTGTATGCTTTTTCTTTTTAATATTTTATTATCATTTGGATTTAATATTTCTTATGGATATTAACTTATTTATTCTTTTTCTTTTCATTGGTGCATTTTTCATATAAATATAGGGACACTTGCTTTAGAATGGAATTTCAGCTCAGTTAAATTTTCGTTAAACTTAATGGTTAAATGATTACACACAGTGGTTGTTTCCAAGACATTTGAGGAATTTTGTATTGAGTTCGAATTAAACTAGAAAGAGCGTGGGATTGAGTACCAAAGGATTTCGTGTTAGAGCTGTCAAAGATCACTTATTTGGATTTGTGTCAGAACACTTTGAAAGAGTTAGATAAGATATTGGACTACTCGAGGAAAGCAAAACAGGCCCAGTTCATAGAGAAATATGGATAGATTGCTTTTTTTCTCAAAATATAGATTGATGAACAATCATCAATTAGTTCAAGCCTTAATAGAATTTTAGGATTCTTCATATCGGTGTCTCTCATTTAACCAATATGATATAACCTTAACTGTTGAAGAGATCTTAGTTTTACTCGGGCTAGGGCCTTTAGAAATAAGGCCTATTATTGTAAGAAGCGTAATCTAACAAGCTTCCATGAGAAATTAGGGCAAGTTTTTGATTCAGAATTCAAATCATGCTACCATTACATTAAGTAAAAAGGGAATACCGGTGTTATTTCTTGGCAATTCCTATGAGAATATGCCTAAGTACATGCAATTAGGGAAGAAGCTCTCGATGCATTTGCTTAAGCCATATATGGTTTAGTTTTTTTCCTAAGGAAACTCGGACATATGAAAGTAGCTGTGGTAGACCTTTTCAATCAGTTGCAGAGAAATTGCATCCTGTCTCTACCAATTTATCAAAAATAATTTAAACACTAAATGCCTGTTGAAAAACAAGCTACGGCAGATTTTTTGGGAATATATTGTTACTATATATTCTGGCCCGGAGTCACTTCCATGGTATGAGTGCCAATAAGGTCAAGCCCTATTTTCCACAGTGCGTACCTCTTCAAGAGTTTATCAAGAAAGAGTGGCACAGGTCTGGAACCAAAATCCAGTGGGTTGAGACACTTAAAAATTTAGCTTTCGATGACATAACATGGAGAACACCCTTGTTTTCTCTAAAAGCTTTTGTGCATCAATGTGGTGCTCTTTTCTTTGTAACTTTGCTAGGTATATGGGATAAAGGTATAGACCATTGTTGGTCCAAAAATAGTATGGGTCATAATAGCTTATCCCTATACTTCTAAAATAGCCAGTAAAGATCCTGAATATCACAAGGAAGGCTATAAAAAGTCAATGTAGTTGATTGCTTTACACTTGAAGAAAATATATGAGTCAAGGTTGTGTGCTTACACTTATCAAATTACCCCTAGTTATGATGCTTGGAGGAGTATTAAAGGTTGCAACATGATTGTCCCTGGCATAGGTGGAATTATTCACTAGGTACCTATCCAATAAAATCTAACCATACCTTCTGAAGTCAACGTAATAACAGAAAAAGCTGTGAGAGAGCAAAAAAGAATGGGTGATAAGAATCGACCTCTCCAAAAAGAAGTTATATATGTAAAGATAAGGATATATATTGAAAAAAGATGCTTAGAGGATGGAAGAAAATATAACTTGATGAAGCAAGATTAGGCCGAGCAGAACAAAAAGATGAAGCTTAATATGATATTCGAGAGCTTAGTGAAACCTCTATGAGGATGATTAAGGAAATGCATAAACTTTATGAAAAGCTAGGGTTACGGAAAGCTAAAGCCCTAGAAGTAGAGGTTAAAGAGGCCTTCTTCGAAAGAGAAAGAAAACAGCATGTCAACACTTGTGTTTAGTTAAAGAGATCCATAAAATGAAATGGGTAACTCAGAACAACCCTTCATGAAGTAAAAAAGAAGAGTATCTCAATTGCTTTGGGAAAAGAAAGTCTTTGCAATGACCAGTAAGGAAAAAGGTAAGTACAATAATGGTAGGAGGATAAATTAGTGCCTGGGCTTAAGCTTATCAAGAGGTGGACGCATATTAGGATGATAAACTATGGTAGGTTGACGACGAATGTAAAAGATAGAAAGCTAATTCTATTGGTCAACAGATAGATAATGATCACCTCATTAGCAGATTCATTCAGCAGTGATTTAATCAAGAAATATTGTCGCAAGGATCCAAGTCCTGAAGTATCAGATGAATCTAGTAAGGGAATATGGGCCTATTGTACTTAAATTTTTAAAACAAACGCGGCAATAGTATGAGCAAGCTAGAACATTTCTTGGTGTAATTCACATATGGTCAACAATGTATAATCCTCTAGAAAGTTAATGAAATTGTTTTGAGTTTGGAATTTTTTGCTAAAGCAAGCATCCTGACAAATGCATTTATATATTCATACCATGCATACATACATTATATATATACATACATACCTACTAATTAATTTTGCCAATTTATAAATAAAATTAACTTAAGGAAATTTGGAATTTTAAGGTTTCAATATTGTGAGAATAGCTAACTCATCCGTATTATACTCAATAAAGAAAAAGAAGATGGCTAAAGACCACTTAAAAAGACTTAAACGATTAAAAGCAAGTCATTGAGAGACCCAAGAGGCCATAATGAAAGGAAGAACTGCAAGCATGGATCATTAGGATGATGGAATTGTTCGTGGCAAAGGTGCTAGCCCATTAATAGATAAAAAAGGTTACGGGCACTCTAGCCAGCGAATTCGAGGGGTGTAAGCTAAAACATAATGCACAGACATCCACGATACATAACTAATGGATTTACAAAATGTGCAACTAGTGATTAGCCAAAATGTACCTCTGCCACTGGCCATCCATATTAATCTTAACACTTTCGTATAAAGAATAGATGCAAGAATCGCAGTTGCACAAGAAAAGCCAGTAGGTCCTAGCATTAATGAAAAAAAAAGTGTAAACAAAAAGACAAAGAATAGGCTAAAATAGAAAGTGAAAATGGGAAAATATCACCCCTTGAAAGAAAACTAAATGCTATAAAAGGGATTAAACTGTATAGTAGTGTCGACATTGAAGATTTTAGCTTCATATTAGATTTGGTCCTCCTGCTGAAATTCAAACTACTTGAATTTGGGAAGTAGAAGGGTGCTATATCCATTCAAGCACACATCAAGATGTTCATTTGAAAAATGGCTGCTTTTTATTCACTGCTTTCAAGAAAAACTTGTTAGAATTAGCAATAGTATAACGATCTAAGCCATAACTAAATTCAATGTTAGACTGATTTGGAAAACATATTTTTGTAATAGTATAAACATATGGCCGAATAGGTATAGGATATGCTAACTATGTAAAACATGAAGAAAAAGCCTATAGAATCTTTCAGAGAACATACACAGAGATGGAAAGATATGACCTTTAAAGTTTAACCTCCGTTGACTAAGAAGAACACCATAATACTATTTATAAACACTTTATGCCATTTTTACTATGATAAATTTTTAGGGAATGTCACTAAGAACTTTGCTAACCTAGTTTATTAGGAAAAATGATTGAGATAGCCATGAAGCCTAAAAAAATTAGAAATAGTGAATTTTCCATTGAAAAGAAGGTATGATTTGTTGATTTTGTTGGTAAACCATAGCGTCAAGGACCTTGCCTATATTATTAGAGCCAAGGTCGACAGTCTTCAAATCCTCTAATAGCTATGGAAAAACAATAGGTAGAGATAAATCTCTAAGAAATCAAAACCCTAATGGAAAACGTTTAGACAATTTTGACTAAAGGCAAAATTCTTGGTCAGAATTGTAAAAATTTAAGAAGTCAATTAGATCTGAGGTTTAACTTTTGCAAGTTTCATGCGACTCAAGGACATAGACTACAAAATTATCCAAAGTTTTTATTTTTCGATTCAAAGAAAGATGAATGTTGGAGAGATTGAATTTTACAAAAGATCTTATAAAAAAAAATAAGCCAATCAATATGACTAACAAAGGATTGTCATAACCGCCCTACAATGTTGATTGACCCCTCATCATTTATTATAACTAGCTAAAGGCTTCTCCTTTCAAAATTAAAATTACCCTAGACTCATTATCATATCACCAATACCCTTTCCATATAAAGAATATGTAGGTTCCATAAAGGAATGGTGAAGAGGTGATAACTTCGGAGGATATCACAAGAAAATTAGTCACTGTCAACGTTATAAGAGTAAACCATGTAATTGAAAGTGGTCATTATTATTGTCGAGAAACTAGTAAAGCTAGTGCCAAAGGAAAATTGAAAGGGCAAACACACGAAAAAGCTGTAGTTACTAAAGATGTCTTGGCAAAAGTACAAGAATCGATAAAAAAATGATCAAATTTCTCAAGTTTATTAGGCATAATAAGTATGGCTTTTATAGCAAATTGAAACAAACCAATAACATTTTATTTGCTAACGCTATTGCTTCGTTCAAAGCCACACTGAAATGACTTGTTGAAGGTGCCTAACCAAACATATGTCCTTTAAGATATATCGATAAATAAACTTAATCACTTGGTAAACGATATTATCATTGACAATTTTGTTTTGTTCAGTGACGATAAGGGACCACTTTCATAAAAGCCCTTTCTATAACAATAAATTGTAATGGTACCATACTACCTAAGGTTCTCATCATAATGGATTAACTTTGAACATGATATCACTAATCATTCTGTCCCATTTGCCAGTCGGATGCCAACTAGATTAAACACAGCCAGACAATTGTCAAGTCATTTGATGGAGCAAAAAGGGAAATTAGAAAAGCTATTTCAATCACTTTAAACACTGGTCCATGCCCGTTTAAAGTAAAATTTCATATAATGAACATTATTCTAGCATACAATTATTTATAAGGGTCACCGTAGATCTATTTTACTATCGTTGTATGATCATTGCTTCATCAAAAAGTCAAATTCATAACTATTGAAAAATTACTTAGCATGTTCAGGGAAAAAAAACATTGTAGCCATGACTTTTACTAAGGCACCATATATTGAGACAAATGCTAAAGCTAAAGAGTGTTCATTTTGAACCTTTAAGATTGTTAATGCTATTTTTGCTATGGAAAAGTCTATAATCTTGAAATCCAAGCTTCCAAAGAGCATTCACCTGCACCTCAAGCTTATGATAAAGAAAAGTGCTTGAGTTAGTAGAGGACTTAGAAGATATTTATAGGGGATAAGCTAATCCATTAATGTAGTTAGCAAAAGAGACAAACATGGGTTGGGTTTTAAGTTAGAATAGAGTCAGAAAAAGAAGATAGAGAACAAAAATTGAAGAAAAGAATTAACCAAGGTTGTAGGTCAGGAATCAAGTAGAAGATAGACTCTATCCTTTCTGAAAAGAAAATTGTCATAATGAAGGGGTCATTAATCCAAAAACTAAAGGAAAAAAACAAAGATGTCATAATGGTGATAAATAAAGCCTTTAAGAAGTGTCAAGTAGCCATTTTGAAAGAACAATAAAGAGCCAAATGATGATCAAGGAATCCGTTCGTATCTTTTTGGATATATTTGGAAAAATTGACTATTTTGAGAAAAAAGATATGTCTAGGAAAATTCTAGAGTAATTCCAGTTGACATAAGTATCTTTTTGGTAAAGAAACTTAAAAATGTTAAATTATCATTTTTGAAAATAAAATGCATAGAATTTTTTATGTATATTTAATTTTTTGCTTTCTACATACTTATACATAAATGATGCTATATATTTATTGACTCATTCTTTTCTTCCTTTTACCTTTACAGATCTCCTGATTGAAGAGAAGCGGATGGTTTTAATTAGGATTTAAAGGTCAAATTTGAATGATATGTTTGCTTGAATAAGGTCAATTTGAAGGAAAATGGTGAAGATTATACTTTGCCTTTTGATTTGCTAAAAATAATTATGCAGGAAGAAGAATGAATAATGCTCTATGAAAAGCCCATAAAAGTGATAAATTTAGAGGATAATGTGGATGATAAAAAAGAAGTTAGAATAAGGGCTTCTCTTATGCCTAGTACAAAAAAAATTAATAAGTATGCTGTAGGGTTTTTGAGATGCCTTCGTATGTTTTTATCAAGATATGCTGGGATTAGATGCGAAGATGGTGGTCCATAATTTACCTATAAAACTAGAATGCAAGTAGGTTAAGCAAAAGTTAAGAAACATGAAACCAAAAATGCTTTTGAAAAATTAAAGAAAAAAAGTTAAAGAAATAATTTGAAGCTGGATTTCTCAAGATAGCAAAAGTATTTGAAGTAGGTTGTGAATATCATTTCAATTTTTAAAAAAGATAGAAGAGTTAGAATGTGCATGGAATACTAGGATTTAAACAAGCAAGTCTAAAAGATATTTTCCCTCTTCCTCATATTAATATTTTGGTTGACAACACCATAAAAAACTATTAATTTTTTTATGTCTAGATTCTCAAGGTATAACTAGATTAAAGTGGTGCTAGAAGACATGGAAAAGACCACATTTGTCATAATGTGAAGCACCTTTTGCTATAAGGTAATGCCATTCGGATTAAAAAATACTAGGCAATTTATCAAAGGGCAATGCTTACTTTGTTCCATGATATAATGCCTAAAGAAATATAAGTATATATTGATGATATGATTTCCAAATCACCTTAAGAGGAAGAACATGTCATAGATTTACAAAAGTTGTTCAAAAAACTTCAAAGGAATCAGTTAAAGTTGAATCTGACAAAATGTGCCTTTACCATAAACTTGGGGAAGTTATTAATCTTTGTTATAAGTGAAAACATATATAAGTATATATGGATGATATGATTTCCAAATCACTTTAGGAGGAAGAACATGTCACAGATTTATAAAAGTTGTTCAGAAAACTTAAAAAGAATCAGTTGAAGTTAAATTCGATAAAGTGTACCTTTAGTATGAAATTGGAAAGGTTATTGGACTTCGTTATAAGCAAAAATTGGTTTGAGGTTTTTCTAATAAAATTAAAGCTGCTTAGGAATCACCACTTCCCTGCATGCAAAAAAAAACTAAGAAGTTTCTTCAGAAGATTGAATTACGTTGCCCATTTTATTTCTTAAGTTATGACAACTGTGATCTAACATTGTGCATCTTTCGAAAGCACAATCTAGAAGAATGGGAAGAAAAGTGCCAAAGAGGATTAGAGAAAGTAAAGCAATACTTTTCAAGTCCACTAGTTCTAGTAGCACCAGTTTTAAGCCATTTCTCATACTTTACCTCATGATTTTTGAAATATCAATAGGATATGTGCTGAGGCAACATGATAGAACTAGAAAATAGTAAAAGCCATTAATTACCTCAGTAAAAAGTTCTTGAACAATAAGATAAATTTCCCCCAACAAAGAAGATATGCTATGCCTTAGTTTAGACTAAACAAAAGCTCCGATAGTAAATGTTTTATCAAACTACTTGGTTAATTATGAAAATGGATATGATCAAGTGTCCCTTTGAAGCATGAGCACTATTTGGACAGATAGCTAATTAGTAGGTCTTGTTGTCAAAATATGACATAGTCCATGTGAATCAAAAGGATATAAAAGGAAGTGCAATTGTCAAATTCCTAGCAAATCATGCATTTGATAAATAGTAGCCTTTAGATTTTGATTTCTTTGATGATGATTTAATGAATAACTCAGTGGAAGAGGAAGGCAAACCTTTAAAGGAATTGATATGGAAGATGTACTTTAAGGAAGCCTCAAACATTTTGGGTCATGGAATTATGAAGATTTTGATATCTTGAAAAGAAGATTATTACCCTTGCACTGCCAAATTAGATTTTGATTGCATAATTAATCTGGCAGAATATAAAGTTTACATCATAGGGCTTCGTACAGCTATAGAAATAAAAGCTCAAAAATTAAAAGTCTACAAAGATTTAACCTTAGTGATTTATCAATTACATAGAGAATAAGAAATCCAAGATTCAAGTTCTAGAATCACTAGAAATGTTTGAAAATGTGGAATTTTATCCATTTTCCCTAGGATGATAATCAAATGGTAGATGCTCTAGCCATTTTTGCCTTGATGTTTAGAGTCAATAAAAGGTAAAAAGTAACCCTAATTCAGATAAGCATATATGAGTCCCCTCTGTATTGTCATAATGTTGATGTAAAAATGAATGGCCTCCCATGGTATTAGGACATCAAAAAAAAACCTTAAAGATTAATTAATTATGCCTTCAACTTTATGTTCAAGCACTGGCCCTTTTTACTAAAAAGAAAAGAGATTTTAAAGAGGTCTTCAATTCCAAGAAGAGGCATAAGCTTACTTCACTAAATGAAAAAGAAATATCTACCATATTTTTCTAAAAATACCTTAACTCAAAAATAGGATGTATTGGAAATGATACATAAATTAGAAAATATAATGATGAAAGTTCATCCTATGCATTCTGCACGCATTGCATTCAATGAATTGCAAATTAAAAGCTAAGCATGATATTGAAGAAACATAATAATCCTTTAGTACACTGACTTCTTCAAAAAAAAAAGGTAAGTCTCATATCTTTTCAAACATATCAATTATCAGATCTTGATAACCCATCAGACTTAGGTTTCGCCCTAGTCATCATTAGTTAACTATTATTGTTTCACCTTAGTCAACCCATTAGGCTATGGTTTTGCCCTGGTCACCCTTAATTGACCATTATGGTTTCATTTTGGTCAACCCATTCGACTATAATTTTGCCTTGGTTACCCTTAGTTGATTACTATGATTTCACCTTGGTTAACCCATTCGACTTATATTTTACCCTGGTCAACCTTTGTTGACTTTTATGCTTTCACCTTAGTCAACTTTTAGACTTAGATATTGCCATGGTCATCTTTAGTTAACTTTTATGGTTTTGCCGTGGTCAACCCCTCAAACATAGGTTTTGTCCTGGTCACACTTAGTTGACTATTACGGTTTTACCTTAGTCAACCCATCGACATAGTTTTATTCTTGGTCACCTTTAGTTGTTTATTATGGTTTTGCCCTGCTCAATCCATCCGACTTAGGTTTCACCTTGGTCACCTTTAGTTGATTATCATAATTTTTCACTAGTTAGCCCATTTGACTTAGTTTCTGCTTCAATCATTTCTTAGTTGACTACTATGATTTTTCCCTGATCAACCTATTAAACTTAGGCTCTGCCCTGGTCAGTTTTTTTAATCTAGTTATCGCCTTTAGTTTAAGGTTCCTCTTTTATTTATTCTAATTTAATATACATGTGTTTATTTTATTTTTTAAGAATTTACAAAAATTATGTCTATTTAATCTTTTTCCTATTCCTAATTCTTAATAATGGTCAAATAAGGGTAGCTTAGACACCTAATTTTATCCAGGCTCTTTTTTTGTTGTCTTAAATATCTAAGATTGAAAATCTAGTAGCCACACTGGTAAAATTCATCTTCTTCTAGGCAAGTTAGGCATTTTCAAGAATGATTTAATCATACCTAAATTGCCGTATATGCACAAGAAAAAAAAAGTACAATTTTGAGGGTCGTAAAGCATGAATCTTAGATAAAAATAACAAATATTCAAGGAAAAATTTAGTTTTTAAATATTTTCTGGTTAAATTTTAAAAATTTATTTTTATAAATGATATCACGATCGAAAATTCTATTTTTAGGAAAATTTTGAGATTTTTCATAAAAATTGGCAAGTTAATCATCGTATATTTTTACCAATACCCATTTAGTATTTATGTTAACTTTTACCCTAATAATAAAAAACATTCAAGAAAAAAATCCATATTGGCATTTTATACCTTGACATATTAAGTTGTTAAATTTACTATTTAAAATTGAAATTTTCATAATATCGTAAGTGTTATGCTTGTGAAAATCTTTTGGTAAAATTTGTTTTGAATTTAGGTTTTCATATTTTTCATTTTTATTAATGAATATTTTGAATAATGTAATGAATTCAATTAACTTTTATAAATTTGAATGCATTTTTGAAATTTTTTCTTTTTTCAAAATATGGAGTTTTCTACTTTGTAAATTTTTTGGTAAAATTTTTCTAAGTTTAGAATTTTGAAAATTCTCCAAATACTTTCATTAAATTCTCGTTAATTCAATTTTTGAAACTCTAATTTATTTTATGAGTTTTATATTTTTTAAATATTAATTTTCTTCCATTTTTTCATTACTATGATTTTATTTCTTTCATTTCCAAAACTTTGTTTATGTTTATTAATTTTTATTTATTTTATTTTAAATGTTAGAATTTTGTAAGCTAGTTTCATGGAAACTAGTTTAATTGAATTTTAATTTTCCCCTAACCAATTAGCTACTTTCTAACTATGCAATTAGTTGATTTTATCTTGATTATCATTAAGATGAAGAGTCATATAGGATGACTCACAGAAAATGATAACATTAATTAACTCATACCTATTTTGAATTACAAATATCCATAAAAAATTCTATTAAAATCATCAAAAAAATAATATGAATTTTTGGCCAAAAGGGATTTTTCCACCCCCTTGGTCGATCTCCCCCTTATAAATAGAGGGAGGATTATTCATCTGAAAGATATTGGCTTTTATGAGAAAAACATTAAAAAAATGCGAAAGTTTTCCAAGTTTTAAAGCTTTTAAGGTAGACTTTCTTCTAAAAGCTTCAATGTTTGCTCATTTCATGCATAATCCTTCCTTTTGGTGAGTCTTTTGATGACTTAAGCTTATGGGTTTTAATCAATGCTAAAAGCCAAGTTTGAAGGCTATGATCAACATTTCTAGATTTATTTGTTAGATTTTATTTTTTTTATTAGTAATAATTAAATTTTTACCATAAACAAATTTGTTTGGTTATGGGAATGATCTTATGATATTGTGTATGTGATTATATGCTACTTTCCATGGTATTCTCATGATTGATTATTGTTAAATTTTGTTTATATGATCATATTTAATGATTTTCATGCATGTTGATGATGATGTGAGCTTGTTAGAAGTTAAGATGTTAGTTGATATCCATGAAATCATGTTATAAAAATATTTTCTCATGATTATTCATGTTGGCTGAATTTGATGATGACTTTTAAGAGAATTTTCATGCTTGATTTCATGATATGTTAGACTTTTTTTGTCATGCTTAAAAGTAGTAGGTCCTAAAAATAATTTTACCAATTTTTTTAAGTTCTTGGAAAGGTATTTCCTTTGTTGGTTGAACCATATGTGGGCTTATTTGTGAATTTTTAACCTTTTTATGTCATTTTGTAAATATGGAAAGTCTAGGGATATATTTGTAAAAATAAAAAAAATTATACCAAAGCCAAAAGTGCTTGCCTAAACCTATTTTGTGAGAACTGGTATGATTTTTTGTGTTGATTTGGATATATTTGATGTTTGATTTTGTGTTTTATATCTTTTAAGGACCATTATGAAAATTAAGAAAGTTTGAGGACTATTTAGCAAAGCCTTGCATTTTAGGTTAAAATGGTAATTTCTTACAATAAATTTCCCATTTAGGATATTTTGGTAATTTAAGAATATTTTTAGCACTCCTTCAGTCTTTCAGTGAGGCATAGAAAATATTAAGACCTTTTGTATTCTTTTGGTTCTCCGATAGGGTACGTAATGCAATTTTAAAAAATTTAGTGACCTATTAGCAGTTTTTGCATTAGGTCATGTTTCATATCCAATATACCCATTTGGGGTATAATCATCATTTTAGATTATTTTCGAGTCCTCTAAGTTATCAAGATACTTTCACGTCAAAGATACATATTAGAGGTCTTTTGGTAATTCATTTTAGAACCGAGTCCTATATGATTAATAGGATACTTTCATATTGAAGGTACACATTATGGATAGGTTTGCCTTTTTATGATATTTTTTATTCCTTTAGGGTTGTTGGGATACTTTCATGTTGAAGATATATCCTAAGGGTATTTTAATAATTTATCACTAAATTGAGTCTTTTAAGGTAACTGGGATGCTTTCATGACAAAAGTGTACTCTGGAGGATACGTTAGTCATTTCAACCAAATTTGAATTCTTATAGTCAAGTTTAGTACTTTTTGTCTAAACTGGGTCTTAAGGTAATTTTTACTATTATTTACATAAACTTGGAATTTTAAAATTAAGGCAATGTCTCCAAATTAAAATAGTAAGTGAAATTTCTCCCAAAATATGAGAAGGACTCTATGGATTATTTTAACAATGAGATATCCTTTTTAAAATAAAAATCAATTTTTTTTTTTAGATTTTGTAAAAATAAAACCTTTCATATTCCTATAGTTCTTTAATGGGGTATGTAAAAGATTTTAATCGTTAAAATAAAACCTTTCATATTCTATCAATCCTCTAGTAGGGTATGGAAGATATTTTAAACTTCATATTGTGTTAGCTCTTTACTAAGGTACAATTCATATTTTGATTTAAAAAAATATTAAAAATTTGATTTTCTCGCAAGAAGTAATAAATTTGTTTTATAAAATTTTATTTTGATATACAAGAATTATAATTAAATATCAGATGCCAAAATTGAATAAATTTAAGTTAATTTATAATTAATGAGGTACCAATTTATGGGCGTCATGAGAGGGATTGATCTGTAATTATGGTTGTACCTACTTTTAAACCCTTTCACATAATCTTTGGTATTATCATAAGTCTCAAAGTTTGATTTTAAGGGCTTCATAACCCTTGAAATACAAACTCTGATAGGTGACCAATCTCACCTAACCAAAGTAGATTAATGGTGACTCTAGAATAAATGGTTGTTTTGTAATAACTATTTAGAGTTAAGTCTAATGAGTGATTTCATCTCGATGACTCAATCCCCAAACATGAAAAATAAAGAAAAACAATAATGATATATATATAGGCATGAGGGGTACACCTTTTTTTTAAGTTGAGCTAGTCAAGATTTGTACCCTAGCTACATTGCGGCATCCACTAGCTAAAAACATCTTCATTTAGAAGGGTTTTACCCCTAATTAGACTACTTCAGCTTATAGAGTGATTGGTTCTAAGCAAGCTTAGTTGAGTTGCCAAACTATGATAAACGAGAATAGAGATAAGAAGTGATTAGCCAATTGAGGTTTTAAAACCTCTTAGTGTGTCCAAAATGGTGGGAGCTAGTTCTCAGCTAAGAAAACCAAAAAAAAAAGAAAAAAAAGAGTTTTTTCAAGTCTGATCCAAGGTGGTTTCTCTACTTGTTTTCTATTTTGTTTCTGATCATTTTTCTCTTCATGTTATGTAAGCTTGAGGACTCTAAGCCATGCTTAGGTGATGATTTGAGCCAAAGGTGTAAAAACCATGTTTATAGTTAAATCTTAAGGTATGATCTTCAACCGTTTTCTTTTGCTTTTTTGTTTTGATTTTTGTTAAAAGTTTCTTAAAAATTAAATTTACATCAAGAAAAACTTGTTTTTATATATTTCAACATAAGTTTGCATAATTTATGGTTGTTTTCATTATGTTGTTTTCCTTGTTCTTGTTTTGTTAGTTAATCCATGCTATGCATTTTTCATGTTATGTATGATTCACGCATTTTAAGATATCTTCGTGCATTGTTATCATGATGCACATGCCCATGCATTTTCCATTAATATTTAGTGATTATGGAAACATCATTATACATATTAAAACTCCAAATTTTTTCTTGTTAATGTGGTGTTTTGAGAGTAAAAATCATGTATTGTACTATGCCTGTATGTTTATTGGTGAAATAAAATGTTTATGGGTGCATTTGTGATGACTAGAAACTTTTAAAGACCACTTTGTAATTTTTTATATGTTTTCATATACATTAATGATTAGCGTGTCATTTCATGCATTTAGGTACATTTAAGACATTTTCTATGATTTAAAAACTTTTACGCCATTTTCTGTACTTTAATGTCATTTTATTAAATTTTCATGATTTAAAACCATTTATGCATCTTCGTATATTTTAAGGTCATTTTAGTAATTTATATGTTTTAAGACTATTCATGCAATTTCATGCATTTTTGGGTCATTTTAGTAATTTTCCATGTCATAGGGACTTTTGTGTTGTTTCATGCACTTTAATGCATTTTAATAAATTTTCATGTTTTAGGGCCAGTTACGTAATCTCATGCATTTTAGGACATTTTAGTAATTTGCTATGTTTTAAGGCCTTTTATGCAACCTTATGCTTTTTAGGGTCATTCTAGTAATTTGTTATGCTTTAGGACCATTTATGCAATTTCATGCATTTAAGGGTTATTCTAGTGATTTGCCATATTTTAGGATCTAGTATGCCATTGCATTCATTTTTGCATCATTTTAGTCATTTACCATAAGTTAGAGCCCTTTTAGGTATTTTCATTCATCTTATAACCGTTTTAGTTTTTACCTATGTTTGAAGGACTATTATACAACTTTATACGTTTTTAGGTCATTTTAATCATTTTTCATCATTTAGCATTATTTTAGTCATTCTTAATACATTTTTAAGATTATTATGTAATCTTATGCATTTTATTCCTATTTCTAACATTCTCATGCGTTTTAAGGTCCTCTAGGCTATTTCATGCATATAGGAACCATTAACAATTTTCTTTCATTTTAGGGTCATGTAGGTTATTTTCATAATATAAGGACCATTTAGCATTTTCCAAGCATTTTAAGATCGTTTAGGATAGTTTGCACAATCTAGGGTCATTTTAGTGATTTCTATCATTTTAGGATCTTGTAGGAACTTCCATGTTGAAACTTGTATATTGGGGGCATTTAAGAAATACTACCTTAAAACCAAGTCTTTAGGTATAGGAAATCTAGAGCAGTAAGTAATCAAATTAAAAAATTTTATAAATATAAAATAAACATGGCAACAAAAGCAAATCAAAGAAACTAATCCAAAACTCCTTAAATAGGGTCATTTTGCATGATTTTGATCAATCTTTAAGATCAAGATACCTAAATATCTATTCAAGATTCAATCGTACCTCAATCTTGAGAAGACTTTTAGTAATTTGATAACCCAATTACATGAAAAATACGAAGCCCGATTGTCATAAACCAAAGTTATCCAAGCATCTAGCCTCTAACGACTATCTACATAAATGACCCAAAAACCTTCAATAAGGAAGAGACTTTATTGCTGGGTGTTGTACTAGCTGCTTAGGTTTTAATAACCTTTCCTTACACTTAGAAGATCTTGATTCAACAGTCGAAATGAAGAAGAAAAGAAATTTTCTCCAAAAAATAACCAAGATTATGCTATCACGTTTTAGTGAAGTTGAAAGAAAATGCAAACTATAATTTTTAAGGTCTCTTGGCTGATTTTATAAGTGTAATCTCATGTGCGTGAGATGGAAAACATGGGTTTACATAGTCTAGGGTTTAAAATTTTAATGTATATGAAATTACAATTTTACTCTTGGCTTGTATAAACTTATTCAAATTAGGCATAAGTCACCATTAATTGTATTAGACATATAAGCCCAGTCTTAATTTAATTTCTATTAATCACCCTTATGTGTGTGACCCATTAGGCCCCCATCATATTGGCAATAAATATAAAATAGCCCAATTAAGAATATTTGTTATTTATATAGACCAAGATTGGCATCTAGCAATGCACCATGGCCACCCAACATGCAATGAGTGTCAATAAGGTTTTGACAAGCCCTTTAGTGTAATAAATATCCTTTCATCATATATCCCAAAATTAGCAAATGATAGTTTAGTGTCTACTCTTAGCTCATTCCATATTAGTATGCAGCCATTATGTGTTAACTCCATAATCAATATTGCTTTGGCCAAGGACTTTGAGTTAACATAGGTTAAGTATATGTGAAATATATCCCTTTATATCACTTAGGGTGATAAATCCTTTCTGAACTACTCATTCACCTACCATATGATTCATGTCATACCCAAAACCATTTAACTATAAGCATTCATCTATTGTGGACCCGTTTATGATGGAATCAAAGCATAACACCCCTTATAGAAGATGACCTTATATTACAAGTCTAAGGATCACTTACACTATTGACATATTAGAGTATTTCGATAGACACTTAAGTGAAATACTAAATGTAACTTGCATAGCTGGTCATGTTTAGTGAACTTGTTACTATAACAAGCACTCATATGATGTCCCAAGTATCTCTATACTTCAACTTATGAGATCAATTGCATGCATCCTACACATAGAGGCTTACATATACCAGTTATTGTGTATTGTCAATGTTCTGTCTTAACAATACGACAACCAAGCATGTTTTAAAACATGGCTTTGATGTATAGGGATCTTATAATTGCAACTCTTTACGATTCCCTTGCATGGCCAATGTGTTTCATGGACTTTATTTACATAAGAGGTTTATAAAAATTATACAATTAAATCTTAAGGATAAAGAAATACCTTTATAAAATTAATTAAGCATGATATTTGACTACATGGAGTCACTAAATGCTAATGCTTTATAAGCAACAATGATTGGCTTGCAAAGTTTACATTAACGTTAGGATCATTGGGAATCTTCGTATCGATGCACATCCTTTTTAGTCTTTTAGGCATTATTATGCTAAAAACCTTGTATTATATTATTAATAATGAAAGGGATTTGAAATAAAATTCAAGGCAAGTCCATAGGTGTGCTTCTAGTGTTTGGAATTCATCTTAACTATTAATTTAAACAAAGGAATACCCCTTTTAAACTAGTAAATTAGAATTTTTAATTTCTTAAAAAAAACTTGTTTATTTTTCCATGTTTTTCGAAAAGGTGCGAAAAATATTTTGGTTTTTAAAATCAATTAAAACTTGATTTACTTTTAATTAAAAAACAATATCAATTTCAAATAATTTCAAGCATGAGAATTATAATTAAGATTAGAAAAAACTAAAATTAATTTTAATTAAGTTCAAGATAACACGAGATTAGTAGGTACTATTTTATGGGTGTCATGGAGGGGACATATCTCACTCAACATGTAACTGACTCTCGAACCCCTTTCATACAAATTTATGGTTAATATACAAACTTCAAAGTTTGTTTACGAGGTTTCATAAAACTCAAAAGATGAACTCCACTAGTTGAGCAATCTTACCTGGCAAAAGTAGATTGGTGGTAACTCCAAGTATTTTAGTCATTTTGTAATGATCATTTAGGGTCAAGTCAGACAAGCAATTCGATCTGACAGTTATGTCCCATTCCAATGAGAAAAATAAAATAGCAATTTATTGATCTCAAGTCTAAATATCAAATTTGATTTTGATACGTTATAATAGTAAGGAGTTAATACATTTGACATGTTTTGCATGGCACGTTCCATTTTGGCTCCCTAGTTTCTCTTAACTTAGTTTATGATGATCCGTGCTAGCCTTGGGCATGAGTAAATGGCTTAAGTGATGGTTGTTATTCTTGAAAAATAGTTTATAGAGGGTTAGACAAAAATAGGTGTCTACAAGCTAGCCACTATAGTTCACTCTATAAAGTTCATGTTAATATTTAATTGATCCCCAAATTACTCTTACTTATTAATGACTAGTAAGGCACCCAATCCTTACCTATCGTTGGTCTCTAGTGAAGAGGGTTCAAATCAATTAAGAGTATATCCAAGGCCTATATGAAGGTTGACACCTCATGGAGATATAGGTATTTTACACCTAGAGAGTGTTTCACGAGCGTATAGAGTGTAGCTACTTTACCCTTTCTTAACATATTGGAATATCAAACCTCCTTAGCATCTTGGAAAAGCATCTAATACATCTATTTGTGTATAATGTTTGGGGAAATAAACAAGCCTTTTTTGTCTGTTCTACAACTCTTACCTAAATGTTTCACATAAATAAAGTGAACAATAAAGGTTAAAAAATAAAAAAATATATATTTCAAAGAAAAAGGAACAATACTTGGTCAACCAATTTGGCCTTTAAATAACGTATGATTTGTTAATGACAATTGATGAGATTTCTTGATATCAACTAGATGCAAAACTCATGAATAATTTAACTCAAAAACATTGCCTCATTTAATTTTAAAAATTTAAAGTTTGCTTGTTGAAAATATTGCAAGTTCATTGGCTTGAGATGCATGTAATTACAAGTTAAATAAGTTAGAATGGCATGGAAAGTTTAACATAATAGCATGATAGCATGAGATTTAAATATTTAACCATAAAAGAATACGAAAGGATATCATTAAAAATGTACCTCATGAAGGTCTCAAGTACTTAAAAAAAGTAATCAAACGAGATTTGAGACAAGCTTAGATCCTAATTGTGATCTTAGGCGTAAAACAAATTTTGAAAGAAATTAAACAAAAGTTAGTTTAAAATTTGAAAATAGGGTGAAAATTGATTTTTTGGAAAATGTTTTTACAAAAATTTCAAGTTGAAACACCTAAAAATCAAATGATTTTCATAAAAAGGAAATTTGCCAATGATATTTTAGAAGGAGAACATAAAATTATAGTTAAAACCATATGAAAGGAAAAAGGAAACCTTAAAATGTAATTCTAAAAACTAGGTTTAAATTAGTATGCAAAATGAGTTACCTTGTGATAAACTGAATATCTTAATCCTATGGCATTCAAATGCCTCCCATCTCATTTAAACCTATGAAGCCATACTCTAGACATGAGATATTCAAATATCTCATAGGTAACTTTTAAGATAAACATGATAGCCTAAATCGATATAGGGATAACCCGCTTGCATAAAGCTTTCCTACTTACTTTTCTACTCAAATAGACTCCAAAAAATGTAAATGATACACCATGGGAAAGGTAACTCAATAAGGTTTAATCCAAAATTTTTTTTTTGGTGATCTAATGTAAGGCCTTTAGAGTTAGCCATATAGCATCCTTACTTCAATATGCAATGGCCTTACCATGGTTGAACAAACTAAAAAAAGCTGAAAAATTTGCCACCATTTTTTACCAATTCATGCTAACTAAGAGCAATTAAATGCCCCATTGTAAAACACTAAACTTCACCAAAATTAAAGTTAAGCTTAATGAACATGAGAGGTCATGAGAAAACCCCTTAATTATTTCTTGGCAACCCTATAATCCTTGCCTAAATTGCATTTTACATGTCGTCCAACTTAACATTGCAAAGTTCATTCACAATGTCACATATATTATACCTTAAAATCAACTTTTCAAGACTTTTAAATCACCACAATGTGGCCAAAAAATTATTAACTAAAACATTTGTGTATTTCAATATACCCCAAGTTCTCATAGCAAGAGGTGGTAAAAACAATAGACAAAGATTGGTTCATTAATTGCCAACTTTGATCCACTCCTAGGGAGTTCTTGCGAAACCAATTTTTGTTAGCCAAGCATGATTAACCCCTTGGTTGTCACATTGCTTGAAGCTCAACTTCCTAAAATCACCTAAGCCCTTGCAATCTTAAGATCATGAAGTCTTATACCTTACTTGGTTTAAAGAGTGAACATAAATCATCAAACAAGTATCCAAAATAGCAAGAAAATCATGAAATAATAAAAGAAACACCATGGCTGCATGGCTATCATCTTTCTAGGTTTAAATCATTAAAATTCAAGATTAATAATAAATATCAACTAAAATGAACATCACATGGAAAAAATGCATGAACATTTGAGAATGCATAAGAAAAGCATTCTACGTTTCCTTTTTTTTTTTTCAAATCTATGCATGGCAATGTGATCTAAACATAAAAAATCAAAGAAAATGAAAAAAATAGATATACCTCAATCCAAGGTCAATGTAAGCAAGATCCTTACTTTTCTTTCCTTTTTTTTTTCTCATTTTTCAATTTAGGAGTTAAAAATGAAAAAAAAAAAAGGGCTACCAAAAATGTCTTTTTGGTTGAAAATCTAGATAAGAGTAAAAAACATTGTGCTCTCCTCTCAAACTTTAATAAAAAGGAGGAAAAGATATACCTACATTTTAGCTTTTCCAAACCTCTCTCTACATGGCCAAAAAAGCCATCTTATTGGCTCTTTAATCCTATTTTTAGGGCTTAAAAGGCCAATATGTCCTAAGATGTAACAAAATTAAAAAACAAGGATAAAATAATAAAAGTTGGCATCATAATGCCAAAAACTGACATTGTTTCACCAATAATAATAGCCTTGGCATTTTGTTGCATCAAGGTTGTTAGCCAGTCTCTTTCATGCAAAATGGGCATCACTTTTTTAGGGAACAACATATTTATTCAAAGTTAAGGGTTGAACAAGGCTTATTTGAGGCTCAAACAAAATTAGGTCTATGTGTGGATTATAATTTATATTCATTGCCAAAATATTGAAAGTCTGATAGGTTAAATAGAATATGGTAATTTATGAGATTAAAATGGAATAGACCTAATTGATTAACTTTATAATTTATTAATAAGGGCTTAATTAAATGGTTTAATTAAGTGAAAGAACTAAAGAGTAAATAACATAAGAATTATGTTATAACCCTAAGTCTTTAATATTCTAGTCTCTTGCCGCTCGTTATATAAATGATGCAACCATTACATTTTATTGACTTTGGTCACATATAGTAATGTGCATATTTGGGATCTTTTATGTTTCTTTCTTCCTTATTGCCTCTTAATGGATTACTAAACAAGAAAAAGTTTCTCTCAAGGAAGTAATAACTTAGAGTGAAAAAAGAAGATTAAGATCTTTCCTATGGATGCCACACCAAATCTTGTGAAAGGTTGAAACTATTTCTTCTTCATTCTTTCTTATGAAGCATTTGATCAAGGTTCCCTTTAATAGGGAGAGGTTTATGAAACCTAAAAAAATAGCATAGGTTTCAGCAATCACGCCATTCCTACATTGAAGAAGATTTTTTTTTTTGTTTATTTGTGTAGATTACTATCAAGGCCAAAAACTTAGATGGCTTGAAGTCTTAAGATTTCTCCTTGGTGTTCAAGATTGCATAGGCTATTTGGAAACTCAAGATTACAACATCTATGAATTGAGGTATGATTCTTGATTATATTTAAATTATATATATGTTTTATCATAATAAAAGCCTATAAGTATGATCCTTGCATATTTGGTTATATATTATTTATTTTTCCAATGCGGTAATGCCTTTACTTTTTTTTTCTTAAGCCTATAAATGATTAAAATTTCATTTTGTATTTTTCATAGGGTTTGCAAATCCTTTTTTTTTTACATTTTTAGGGGTTTTAAATTCTCTTTCACCTAACTTCCCTCTAGTGTAACTCGAGGTTTTTTAAAGATGTGTAAGTGTTACATTATGCTACATTATTCTTTATAGATTTATATTTAGATAATAATAGAATTTATGTAAATCCAAAATGTAAGTAGACAAGGTGCAAAACAAGAAAGACCTAGGAGATCACCATTAAGACATTTGAAAAACATGTATTGTATCCTGAGAATTTGATCAACTAATTCCTAGTGGTTCAAGGAAACTAAAATAGTAAAGTCCATAGTCATCTTAGCATATTGCACGAGATAAATTTATTTTTGAGTTTAAATATATGATATATATATATATATTTATGCACAATTTAATAAATGCTATGCATGCTAATTAACAAAAGCAAAAGGACCTAATCAATTAAAATCCCTCATTAAGATATTAAGTCAATGCTTCACAAGATTAAGTTGTCTTTTGCTATTATAACAAGACAACTAGAATTATTCAATTAAAGGCTTGTGGAGTCACACAAGGTCAAACTTTTATAAAAATATGTTAAAGTTATGAATGTGGTCTTACTTAACTAATGTTGTGTTGTTCAAATGCACCAAAATTGACCACATGACATAAGAGGCAACGTTTAGCTAAAATGCATATGGTGCATTAAGTTAATGTGTTGTACCCTTCTTAATCTAGGAATTGCATACTTGTTGTTTAGGATTCGAGTAGCAATTCAAGAAGTTAAGACAACTGAGTATTAGCAAGTTGTGTTACCTACCTAATTAATTTCATGATAATGTCTTGATTCACTTAAGATCATAAAGGGTTGAAAGTGGTCTAGATTACCACGAAGTTCAAAAGTTAAATATCTCTAACACATTGATAAAATAAAATTTAATGATTGGAAATCACATGATAACTTATTTGCATTGGTTCACATGGGATATTTGTTATTATGTCTAATTAACTAGTCTTTTAACTACATATTCTAATATGTTGACAAACTAAAATTTTAATGATTGGAAATCACATGATAACTTATTTGCATTGGTTCATATGGGATATATGTTATTATGGCTAATTAACTAGTCTTTCAACTATATATTTGATGAAAGATCTATAAAGTCAATTTCTATTAATTGATTTCAAAATAAAGATTGTGTTAAATATAAAAATGAATCTATATATCCATAATGATCTTTTACTTTATAGAATTGTTCTATTAATAAATGTTGAGAAGTTCAGTATCTCAAAGGAATTGTTCCCATGAAAAATGTCAAAAGGCAGCATATAAGACATCATGTGCAATTGGATGCGTTAACAAGTTTAATAAACTTGATTGATTTATGGATTATAATCAAGTATAGATTTATTTCTTTCGTCAATGCCTAAAAGCAATTTGTAAATCATTATTGAACTTTAACATGAATTGATTGTTGTTGCTAAATTACTTACCCAAATTCAAATATTATCCATTTTGTTTCTTCTAATATAAGAAGAAAATTGAAGAAAAATTTTTTTAGTAATGATAATGATTCTTTCGTAAAAGCTTGTAACGTTGAATGATGAGATGAAGAAAAAGAATAAAAATACATACCATAATTGTAATAATGCAAGGCATTTGAGGTTTAAATGTTGGAAGTATAGTGGATCTATAAAGGCAAAGAAACTTGAGAACTTTTACTTCATGAGTAGTATGGGTTTGTTTTCAATATCTTTAGGTATATGATACCTATAAAGTTAGTTCACATATTGTTGGAATTAATGAATAGGACAAGTGAAGGGATAAGACCAAGCAAGTAATAAACCAAGTTGATACTTGATTAAGTTGCCAACCTATTTATGATAAACGTTTTGGAAACATTATTCAACATATTGGTTTAGCTAGTATTTGATACTTAGCTATTCATCAAGAATAAACTGAAAAGTCTTATGGAATTTGTTCCATAACATGGTTTTGTCACACACATGATAAGCTAGAAACTTGCATAAAAGATAACCAAAGGTTGTTTAAGTTAAAAGTATAAGATAATAGTAAATAGTTACTAGTAGTTTCTTCAGTTATGAATAAAAAATCCTGCATAAATCTTCACAGTTAAATGAGCTTTGGTTTAAGGAATTTTGTAATGAGATTAGAAAATATGTAAGTTACAGAGCAATGTTATTAAGATATAATCAAGAATTTCATGGAATTAAATTGAGAGATTATCTAATTGAATTCATATGAGATGAATTGGATGGACATCCCACATGATTACACAAAAAGTCCAAAATGTTTTAATAACTGAGTTGGCCAAAAACATTAACCAATAGGATTTCAAGTTGTAATAGTAAAACAAACATTCACATTGGATATAATTTTACTTTGAATATTTCTACACATATAGGAAATAGTTGGTCTCTTATGATATTTTAAAAGTTAAAAGTTATAGGTTGAAAATCCAAAATTATGCATAGGACACATAAAGGCATAAAGATTTGTACGGTGCATTGTGATGTATTACTCATACAAGATGAGCCAACTAAATATTAGTTATGTAGGATATATTGTGATATAGTATTCAAAAGAAAAGATACGTTGTTAGTTAATGGAATAAGATATCTGGTTTTGATAGTAACATTCAAGATTAGAATTTATAAAAAAAAATGAAATTCTTTTCTACACACTTAAGGGATAATGTGAGTAATACATGTTAATGTATATAAGATACATTGATTATGATAAACTAAATCAACAATGACCCTACAATTTAATAGATTTAGCAACAAATGATTAGATTAGACATTAAATGAGTTTAACATAGAGAGAAATAGTGACTTAAAGTGATGATGAAAATGAATCAGTTAAGTGAAAATGTTCCAAATAAGATAGGACTGAATCATTTATACTCGAAGTCAAACTGCAAACCATTTGTTTAAGGTTGCTAAAGGGAGTACATTTGGATCTATAGCTTACTAACTAATAAAAAAGTTTCCTAATTGTTAAAGTAATAACATGAGTATGAAGAAAGGCAAGTTCATTATGATTCGAATAAGGATTATGACAATAATAAAAGAGATTATCAAAAGTATATAACTGAAGTGCATTCAAATAACATATACCAAAGCTATGTCATAGTACAAAACTAATTTCTAATTGAAAAAGTTTAACATTAGATGCATTAGCGATTTGCTTAGTGCAAGTGGAAGGATATTAGAATATGGTTGTAGATACTTAATTTTATCCAGGCCTCTTTTTCTGATGGTCCAAAAATATCTGAGACCAAAAACTTAATAGCCACCTGATGAAGGTTGACTTTCTAAGGCAGATTAGACATTTTTAACACCTTTTCAGTCATGCCTGAATGGCCGCATGTGAAAATGATAGAAAAATCACCATTTTAAGGGTCATAAAGAATAAATCTTGGATAAAAAGACGAATATCAAGGTCAGACAATTAGCTTTTATCTTTATTCTTCAAAAATTGTTAAATTTATTTCTACAGATGATATCATGGTCAAATTTTTATTTTTAGGAAGTTTTCAAGATCTTTTTATAAAATTTAAGAAATTGATCGTCATATATTTTTACAGATGCCCACTCAATATTTAATGCCAATATGCACGCTAAAAAAAATTAAAAAAATACATATTGGCATTATATACAACAAGATATCAAGATGTCAAATTTACCAACTAATTTTGAATTTTTCATTGTACCGCGAATTCCTACTCGCAAGTTTTTTTTTTTTAATGAAATTTGTTCCAAAATTCAAGTTTTTACCTTTATTACTAATATTTTGAGTAAGATATTAAATTTTTCTCATTCTCCTAAAAATTAAAATTATTTTTGAAATTTTTCTCATTTTCAATATGCAAGGGTTTCTATTTCATAAAATTTTTTAGTGAGACTTTTAAGTTTAAAATTTTTAAAATTCAAAAAATATTTTTTTAAAATTTATTTTAAATCACACTTTAAAATTTAATTTATTTTATGAGTTTTGAATTTTTTTATGTTTTTTCTTTATAAAGGTTTTTCTCGTGAAGGTTTATGAGTTTGGAAGTTTTAATTATCCTTTTTTTTTTTTGTAAATAAGACTTCTCAAAAAAATTTTTAACACTTGAAATTTTTATAAAAAAATTTTATTATTTTTAGGCCAAATTTTCTTAATGGGCCTAAAACTTATAAATTTTAATATTAAACCCAATGAATTTATTTCATTCTCAACAAGCCCACCAAGATTTTCCAAGCCCATTTTATTTTTTTATCAAGCCCAATATATTCATATGAAATTTTTGAACGAACCAATTTGAATATTTTTGGCCCAAATTAATTTTCAACAAAGCCTATTCATTTATTTTTTATTAATTCATTTAGGCTTGATATTTTTTATAAATTTTTAATAGTGCTTACTATTCGATCAAATTATTAATTGAATATTATTATATAAAAATTTATTATTTAAATATATAATTTTTAATTTGTTATAATTTAATCTTTTTATTTCATTTTTAAGGTATTCTTAATCAAGGTTTTTTTAAGTTATCATCGCCATCATGGAGTCTAAGCCCTAGGTGATGACTAATGCAAATGACTCATGCTAAAAGACAAATTCCATTAATTAAAGCTTATATGGCCAACGAATTTCCAATTTACTTTATCAAAAAAAATAAAAAAAAAAGAAAAAGAAAAAAATCAATGGCTACTTCGGCTAAGAAGGATTTTATTCCCTTTTGGCCAATCTCCGCCTTATAAAGAGGGTGAGAATTCTTCAAATAAAGGCTAACTGTGTTCCAAGCAAAAATACACTGAAAGCACCTAAAAAGGATCAAGATTTCTATCATTTTCTATACTTTGAAGGTATATATTCTTGGAAAATTTTAAGTATGTGTTCATTTCATTCAATTTTCTTCTTTTCAGTGAGCCAAAATATTGCTTGAACTCATGAATTTTAATCCGTATTGAAAGGCAAAGCAATATGGCAATTAACAATTTTCTTTTATTTAGTTGTTATATTTAATTTTTCTTAATAATAGCTTGATTTTCTTCATGAAATGTGTTGTTTGTTAATATGATGTTGATTTTTATGATATGATTTTGATTATATATATATATATGTATATATATATATATATTCATGTTGATACTATTTTCCTTAGCAATTTCATGTTGATATGTTTGTAAAACATATTTATGTGTTATTTTTCAGGATTTCCTAGATAATCATCTTGATTTGAGTTTAGTAGAATTAAAATATAGGATTATTATGATAAAAAAAGCATTTATTTGGCATGTGACTTGGTAAAGATCAAACCTTACTTGGCTTTAGATTTAATTTTGTTATTTTGTGATGATTTGAATTATTTTGGTTTTTTTTTTTAACTTATAGGAACTAAAAAATTAATAATAATTTCCCAACTTCTTAAAGGCCTTGGAAAAGTATTTCCATGTTTAGCTGAATTGATCTTATGTCATTGGATATGATTTTTAGGATTTTTATGATGTCATTGATGGTTAATTATGAATTAATTCATATAAGGACCAATTAAAAAACTAAAAAAATTATTTTTAGACCTTACATACTTGACCGAATTGATCTTGTATCATTTGGTATGATTTACATGATTTTTGTGATATATTTAATGTTAAATTATGAGTTTTAATTATGTAGGGACTGAATTGCAAAGTTTACTAAGTTTAGGGACTATAAGGAAAACCTAGCATTCTAAGGTTAAAGTGGTCATTTTTAACATTCAATTTTCTATTTATGGCATTTTGGTCATTTATACATATTTTTTAGCTTTCTTCTGGTCCACCGATGGGGTGTAGAGAATATTAAAACCTTTTGTACTCTCTTAGTTCTCTAGTAGGGTACAAAATGTAATTTTGAAAAGTTTAAAGGCTTAATTATAATTTTTGCATTTCAGGTCATCTTTAATATCCAAATTACCTATTTATAGTAAAAATCTCATTTCTTGTCATTCTCATGCCTTTTAAGTTTACTGGTATACCTTAGTGTCAAAGATCATCATGGGGGCGTTTTAGTAATTTATCCTAAAACTGAGTCTTTTATGATCACTGGGATACTTCTATGTCAAAGATGCATAATAAGGAGAGGTTCACCCTTTTATAGTGATATAAAGTCCTTTGAGCTAACCGGGATGCTTCTATGTCGAAGGTAAACCTTAAGAGTATTTTAGATATTTTTTTAAAATAGAGTCTTACGTAATCACCGAGATACTTCTATGTTGAAGGTGCATAATAGGGATAGGTTTGTCATTTTATGAAGTTATCAAATTTTTTAGGGTTACCATGATACTTTACCACTGAAGGTAGACTTTAGGGATATTTTAGTAATTTATATTAGAACCAAATCCTATGTGATCACCAAGATACTTATACGTCAAAGGTGCGCAGTAAGAATACGTTCATTCGTTTGTGATGTCTTTTGAGTCCTCTAGGGTTACCAAGTACTTTTATGTCGAAAATGTACTTTATGAGGTTGAGGATAAATTTTATTTTATTTTATAAAATCATAATTTTTGAAAATTAAGACAATATTTTTGAGTTAAAGTAGTTCTTGGAATGTCTCCCAATATATGAGATGGGTTCTACGAATTATTTTAATAACAAGATATCTTTTTCAAAATGAAAATTAAGATTTTATAAATTTCAAAAAAATAAAACCTTTTGTATTCCTCCAACTTTTGAGAGGGGTACAAAAGATATTTTGATTTTTAAAACCTTTCCTATTCTTCCAGCTCTCCAGTAGGATATGAAAGATAATGATAAAACCTTTCATGTTCCTCTGATCTTTCGATGGGTTTCAGAGATATCTTGATTTTCAAAAATATGAAAAACTCGATTTTCTCAAGCGGAATAATAAATTTGCTTAATAAAATTTTGTTTTGAAAATTGGGCATAATACTTAAATACCAGATTTTGAAACAAAATAAATATCAAAATTTAAGTTAACATGTGATTAATAAGGTATTAATTGCCAACGATCATGAGAGAGATTGATCCTTACTCGTGATTGTAACCAACTCTTAAACTCTTTTACGTGTTCTTTGGTATTCGTGTAAACCTAGGTGTTTCTTTTTAAGGGTTTCGCAACCCTCAAAATACAAACTCTAATAGATGACCAATCTTACCTAGCAAAAATAAATTAGTGGCGACTACAAAATAAATGATCATTTTGTATTGGCTATTTAGGGTTAACTTAAGGAATGATTTATTTAAACAGCCTGTCCTAGATACAAAAAAAATAAAAAATAATAATGTTATGGCCCTTCTAAATAAAAATTAATGATGTAGAGATTCATATAAGAACAAAGGTACATGCTCCATTTTAAGTTAGGCTGTCAAGATTCATATTCGAGTCATGTTGCGAGTGTAAAGCTAATCAAATTAGACAAGAATGTGATACCAATTATGCATACTAATCACTTATTTAATATTTGATTAGAGGTTTTCCTTCATCATTAGTAGACATAATGGGAATAAATATGTATGTGCTAATAAGATGAACCTAAGTAATACATTTGGCCTTCCAAGGAATTATAAGCATGTTATAATTATGCGATATTAATAGCACAAAAGCTGTGTTTCCGAGCCTAGTTCTTGGTCATCATATTGTTAAGATAGGGTATTAACAATGCTAAAAAACTAATATATGCTAAGCCATTTTTTTGGGAAAAGTATACAACAAGATCTCACATGGTTAAATTATTGTGATAGTTGTGGATAGCATATAGGTACTTATTAGAGAAGAAGTTCACTAAAGTTGGCACATTATGAGAACTGCATTTGGTATCTCGCCGAAATGTCCATGCCAATGTTCTTATGTCTCAGTCATATAACTAGTCTTTTAACTTGTTGCACCATGTTATCCCGAATGCGAATTGTCATGCTTTGATTTCACTTGAAAAGGTCACAAGAAGTAAAGCCCATGGGAGGGTGACATTGGGAATTACATAAAGTATGCTAATGTAAATGAGTAGCCTAGAGAAGATTCACCACTCCATTATGATATGAGAAATATATATTAGTTTTTCTTGACTTAAGTTAAGTGCTTATTGTCTTCTACATTTAGTATGATTTTGAAGTTGAGGACTAATGACACAAAGATATTACTTAAGTCAACAACAGCAAACAACCTATTATTAGCCTCTTGCATGTTCCTGTGAAGACATTGGTCTAATTTTAATCGTTGCCCAATTCCCTCCTGCTCTCACATACAGTTTGAGCTATCTAATATCCTTTGAGTTTTGGAGCCAATTTTTTGAACTTTTGAGCAAGATTTTATCCAACATGTTGGCTGAAAATGCCATTTTTGGAGACTTATGCAACTTATTAATGTCGAGGAAAAGCTTGAGAAAATCCAAAACCGATTTGAATTTAATATTCAATTTGGTCTTTTTTCGGATAGTAGTTAAGTTTATTTAGTTTGATTTGGTTTTACAATTATTTGAATCGAGTCAAATCGAATTCTATTTTTGTAATTTGTTTTTACTTTTTATAATATAAAAATAAATATTGTACTTTTAAATTTGTGAAAAAAAAACTTAAAAATACAATAGAATTTTTTTAAATTAAAAAACTGGATGAACTAAATCGGCCTGAACCAATTGAATTTGTTTTGGTTCTGTTCATTATAGATGTTGTTTGATTCGATTTTAAAAACATTAATCATAATTTTTTTTCCAAAATGGAACCGAATAGTTATCATCCCTATAACTAATGTCTGAGATTCAGCCTCCCTACCACCTTGAATTAGGGCATGGAAAATGAAGGAAAAATTAGAGAAAAATTAATAAACATATATTTTTTTCAGGTAAAGATTTATTTAATAAAAGGTGAAAGAATAATTGACTATGGACATTTGTTGTAGTATATCTATATATATATATATATTTTTTGAGCAGTACAGAATATACATGGACGTCCAAATTCTATTCAATTATTGCCTAAAAGGAAATGTTTTTTTTTAATGTCAACACAGGAAAAAGGAGAAAAAGGTTTTCAATTGAAAAAGTAAAATAGTGGCATGTCCGAGCAGAACAGAGTGAGGTTTGATCGTAAGGAATTAAAGGTAGCATGATATTTTCTCCCAGCCAAGCTCATAACTGCTAGTTCATATTATGATAAACAGCACACTTTACTGGGCATCAGAACAGAACTATAACAAAAAAATTAGTTGCCATCATAGAAGACATTATATATATATATATATATATATATTGGAAAGACAATGAACCTGGAAATACTTCTTGGGGCCAATTCGTTCTGAGGCCTTCAATCAAGACTCGAAACCACAGCTCAAGGGACGCCAGCTGTGGATACAGCACCAAAGGCATTTTTCAAGCCCATCCATTGGTCTTCTTAGCTGATACAAGATGAAAGCAGCAATGTAGTTTGTTAAGTTGAAAGATAAAAGCGCAAAACCCATGAAACAAATCGAACAAGCTCCCAACTTACGAAGTTTACCATAGTAAATATGTGGCCTCGACTTCAATCTAGGCAAATTATTGGAGTAAGTACACTTAAACCTATTGATTTTCTTTAAAAAAAATTATTTGCTTTTTTATTCAAATAATTTGATTTTCATCTTAAAAATATGAAAAAGCAAATAACAAAAACACCGACAAACATAAATTTAATTCGTGTGATTTGCTGGAACCCGACCATAGGGCGACCAATTTGAACAGAAAAATAAACCAAAACTTTTTTCTGGATCCCTTCTCCCGGCTCCTCGAAGCTATGAGCTTTGCTCAGCGTTGATTCTTTTTGATAGTTAGTATAAGCGATAACAATCCCAATAATCCTTAAAGTTAATCAAGTTTTGTAATAGTCTTTTTACTTTAAGAATGTATGTACTTAAAGTTTCATACCATGTGTTATTGTAAAACTTGTCAATAACATCATTAAATATAAAAGGATGATTTTTTATCTAATAGAGTTTAATGCATGACACCACATAATGTTGTAACTTGTATCAACAAAAAAATTTTGAACAAAAGTTATATTCTTTCTTTAAAATTTTTTAAAAATAAATATTAATGATTTTAAAATTTTAGTTTTTTTAAAAATGATTTTAATCCCATAGTTTATATTTTTAAATTTTTTTAAAATATTTTTTTCTTTTCTAAAATATGTATAAAAATAGATATAAATTTTGAAATTTAAAATTTTTATATTTAAAAATGATTTTAATTACATTGTTTATTTTCTAATTTTTTTAAAATAATTTTTCTTTTTAAATATTGAAAAAATCAGATATTAATGATTTTAAAATTTTATATTTTACAAATAATTTTAATTCCATATTTTATTTTTTTAATATAATTTTTTAATTTTTTTAAAAATAAAATTTTCTATAGAATATAATTTTAAAAATTTTCATATTTTAAATTATTTTTTAAAAAGTGGCTATTAATTTTTTAAAAAATATAATTTTTAAATATTTTATGTTTTAAAATATTCTTTTTCTTGTTTTGTTAAACTTTATTTACAAACATTTAAATGCTAATTTCTCAAACATCTAATGATGCCACATGTCATCACTTTATTAGTCATTGCCATATCATCATTTATACTTAATGGTGATAGATCAAAGTAACACATTGATTCATGATTTATTAGTGTCACTAGCACATTGCAAATTTTTAATGAACAAGGATCGCATTAAAAGATTTGATTTACTTCAGAAACTATTTAGATTACTGGCCCTCTGGATAAGGTTCTCTTTCTTCCTTTTGCAGTGATTAAAAGAATAAAAAGAAAAACGCTAAGATAGCTTTTAGGAACTTGAATTTCACCGAATAGATTTGGATCTAAAAAATAGTAATAAGACGTGTGATAAAATATATAGGTTTAGCATTTATAATTATTTTTTAAATTTATAGATTTATTATATATCTATTTAATGATATATTTAAAATTTTTATAAATATTTATAAATTAAAATTTATGATTTTATACTTTTCAAATATATAATTATCTTAACTTTAACTAATTTATATATAATGTATGTATTTTATTCTTATGATTTATACAATGAATAAAATCTAATTTTAAATTATCCAATACATATTTCCAAACTAAGCATAAGGCAAAAACTTTGCCTCATCATTCAACGAGGCCTCCATGCCCTACGAATTAGTAACTTATTTAACTAAAGTGTGTCTGGCTCTAGGTATGCCTTTTGTCAGCGAAGGATATTAGAAGTTTAGGAAATGCTTTCCACCTAGAATGAAGTGCGAGGAGGCTTGGATAGAGAAAGCCCAACGTTCCGTCTATAACAAATAACCTGCTATTGGAACTAATGCAATGGGCTATGAAATGGTCATAACAATAACAGTAGAGGGCTGCGTTGGCCCATAATTTAAATCACGCTGAAAAAGGGTTCCAGCCTACCAATGCCATGGACCAATTGCCGCAGGTTAATTGTCTACTCAGCTACTTCGGGTAACTTTTTGGACTACCTTCATCTCATTCTTCCTCCCGAGATAATATCAAAAGTTTTACGTAGCTTCTGGAGAAAGTGGTAAGAAACAATGTTTTATGGTCATCTACTTTTAGCTCTTTTATATATATATATATATATATATATATATATATATAATGGACATTGTCTGCTTCGTGTTCTAGCTTGATTATTTCGTGAATTCTTATATTCATATCATGACTTATTAATGTGCTCTTCGGAATTTATTTTATTTTGTTTTCAATCCTATAATTTGCTTATTTGAACTTATTTCTATCCATTATAAACCCAGGTTTTGACAAACAAGTTAAGAGATTCAAAGAGGAAAATTAGCATACCAATTGCCTTTGGGTTTTGATAAAAGCACACTCTAGTTAACACTATAAGAAACACTATCAAACAAAATAATATCAACACCACATTTTTTATTTTAAAAATGAATCACTAATGACTGGTAATGATATAGGAAGTACATAATATTAGTAGTCTTTTTTAATTCATGGCAGTATGAATACAATCATTGAATAAATATGTAATAGTATTAAGTGTTTCTTTTTTAAATAATAGTAATGCAGTATCTTTTACTCCATAAAATGATTAAAAAATGATCATATACATGATTTTGTTTTAATTTTTAAAATACACTTAAAGATATTTGTAATCTTGTTAACTGTGGTGGCTGAGATAACTGCTTTCAATGCTAGTTAAAGGTTAAAATGCAAATTGATAAGATAGACACGAAATCGATAATCGTGATTATTGAAAAAATGTTTTATAAGCTACTTGATGGTCACTCATGGATTACAACATAGCAAAAATTTCTTGTATCTTTAGAAATAAAGATAACTTAAGATATGAGCTTAATTTAATTAGTTTATTTAATTATTTTTAAGAATTTATATTTTAAAAATTTAAATTCTGAATCAAAATATTTTTAATTTCTTCTTTTGTGTCGACGCTGCAATCTTCTTTGTATAAAAGAATTAATAAAAAAGTTAATTTCACAACAAATTAACATAAAATAGTCCAATTAGGGTGGAAGAATGGGATTCTAAAAAGGATAAAATTAAGAATAGGAGGGGGGGCAGGAGAGGGGAAGAGGGAGTAGGGGTCGTGAGACAGAAGAGAATATTAAATATCACCAACAAACAAAGAGTGATGATGGCATGATATATGATAAAATTCTTGTCCAAATCATGTAAAGCAAGAAAGCGGTAAAAAAGGGTTAGTGAGTTGGTGTGGGGAAGGGCTTCACAGTCTGTCAACAAAAGGATCAAAAAGCTTTGTGGGGCAAATGTCTTTTTGGTGCCAAGAGAAAATATTCTCAAGGACACCTAACAACACCGCCAATTATCTCAAAAACAAAAGAGAGCACTCAAAATTAATTGAAAGTGACATTATCGGGACTGTCCTTTGGCCTATAATCGGCCTAGTCGGTAGGGAAGATGACAATTCACACTCAAAGCCAAAACTTTTATTTAGCTGTTTCAAATGCCCTTCCACTGATTAAGTTCATTTCCCTTCTCAAACTTATTGGTTTTTCTATATATATGACTTTTTAATATACTTATAATATTTATTTGTATATGTAAAAATTTTAATCATAAAACCCTTATGATCGTTTGAGAAAATGATTTAACTTAAGCATAGTCTCAAAAGATTATGATTCAATATAAAACAAAAAAAAAAAAAGTTAATGAGGGGATCATATAAATAAACCTATCCAAATGTTGAATTTAATGCAGGTGTTTTTCAAATTTGGATGAAATCAATCTATTTTTTATTACTACGTAACAAATACAAAATATTTTGTTTAAATTTTATTATAACATTATATAAATATTAATATTATTTTTTAAAAATTTTAATATTTTGAATTGTAATTTGAGTTTTAAGAATTAATCTAATCAAATCAAATATTGAACAAATAATTTTTTACTATCCAAACTCATCTAACCTTTAAATAGGTATAAGTTGAAACCTAACCATGCATTAACCAGCAAAAAAGAGGGTTTTGCTCTCTCTCTCTCTCTCTCTCTCTCTCCTTTTTTTTTTTCTTTTTTCAAAACTCCCAACTTCAAATTATCTAGGAATTATAAATGTACACAAATACTCGGCCGACAAATTTGGGTGATCTCCGAAATTTCTTATGGTGATGTTGATTGATCAATTAACGTTAGTGGATCAGTACAAATATGTATGATATGTAGTAGTCATGCAAATCTTCGTTCTTTTTTTTGTTTTTTTTTTTTCTATATATTCTGATGCTGCTCTCTATCTCTTTCTCTCAGACTGAGCCTCATGAAAATAACACTACATGCAATGCAACTCAAAAATAAAGATGAGATCTACCGATAACATTTGAAGGCTTAGTTGAGAGCATAAAGTGTTGAAGTTGAAGAAAAAGAAAATGGGGAGAGGGGAGGGGGGGCCTGGCAAAAGTACATTATTACTTCCAATCTGATGGCAATTGCATATAATAATTGAATGAAAATAGTGATGCACGTAATTGAGGCTTCAAAGTGAAGTTATCATTGCATTTGTGCATGCTTAATTGGATGTCACCTAACAACAAACAACCCTTTTAAATCATTCATATCTTTCGAACTTATTGTGACACTGAAAATAGACCCATTCTTTAATTGTGATAAAAAAATTACCAATTATTAATATAAACCCAAAATCTATTATTTAAAAAAAAAGAACTATTTTCCTTCGTTAAAAAATAATTAGAATGTTCAACTTCATGCATGGTTTCTTTGACTGACGTTAAATTTCAACATATAATAATCCACCAAAATTTATTGGAAAATTCTCCCTTGCTTGTTTGAATATAACTTAATGTGTTAGTGGGTCAGAAACGAGAGTGCCATGCACGTTGAATTCTTTTTCCTTCTTTATTTTTCTACAACCTTCTCGTAATTAAAATTCAAGGTTTTTAAAGATACTAGTTATTCTGTTAAAATATGTTACATTACACGCGGTCCTTCCTGCTTGGACAGTTGTTCCAATTTTTTTCTTTATTTGAAAATTGTTTTTATTTTGTCAAAAAGGAAGGAAAATGCTTTTCTTTAATTTTTTTTAAATACAATTAAATGTGTATAATACACAATATAATCCTTTTACATTCTAGAATAAGTATAATCACATCGTATGTCTTTCATATATAAATACTCTAAAATTTTGAAGTGTGCTTGGTAAGATAAAAAAATCAGAAGATACATAAAAAAGAATAAAAGAATAGAAAAAAATGAATTTTAGAACTGAATCAAAAGAAAATAAAAATTATTATTTTTCATATTTTTTAACATAGATAAATCACGTCAAATTAGAAATAAAAGAGGAAAGAAGATAAAAGTAGTATGACTCAAATATTTATATTTATAAGATTATCAATTATTTTTTTCTTAACTTACGATGAGTGTTATTCTAAAATAATATATTTTTTATTTTCTTTCCTCTCATTTTCAATCATACCAAATAATTTTTTACTTTTAAAATGAAAAAAAATTCTTAAGCAAAAATTAAAAAAATAAGAAAGAAAGAAATAAAAGAAATAAATATGAAATGAAGAAAAAGTTGCACTATATAAAATTTATTTTTAATTCTATACCAATCAAACAACTTTAACTCTAAATATCGAAATATTAAGATTACTACAAATAAAAAAAATTAAATTTGATTAAACCTTTAAAAGCAAGACATGCGTAAATTATTTAAAAAAAAAAAATTGGAAAACTTAACAAAAAACTTGTAATTTAATAATGTATATCCAACAAAGTTTAGAAAAATTAAAGATAATTAATAATTATCTTCAAAAGACAAGAAAGAATTCCTAAAAGCTTTAGGGGATAAAAAATCATTCATAATGGTAATTTTCTAAAATTAGTTTCTAAAAAGTTTTGTAAACACTATTTGGCCCCAATTATTAAACTAGGGACAATATTAGTCTTCGATACTGCTAAACTCAAGATAGAGAGAATGTTTCTTTTGATAATCTTCTTATCCTATCTTTAACAATCTCTTATTTTATAATGACGATAAATCTATCAAATTTTAAAATTAATTAGTTACAGTCGAATCCTTCAAATTTTAAATGGAAAACAATGTCAACCTTTTCTCTAACTCTCTTTTTTTTTTTTTTTTTTCCTTTTCAAAACCTTTTGTACAACTTCTTTTAACCATCCTCTAAACATGTCATAATAACAAAAATAAGATATAGAACTTCGTGAAGGAAAACGAGCACACGTGGAAAATAATTTTACGGAGAAAAAAAATATATTTCAACATTTCATGCTATTAAACTCTGCCAGACCTTAGATTAAACTACTAATTTGAATCCCAAATATTTTATTAAAACCTAATTAGTTGTTAGTAATTAATGAAATTAGTATTCACCCGCAAATTAATAAGGTCAGTAAATTTGTTAACCTTTTCTTAGTAAGCTGAGTAGAAGATCAAAGCTATTTACCAATTACATAAAATACTAAAAATTTAATGGTAGCAAATTGTACGTAGAGCTGTTTGATTGGATTAGTACAACAGCATTTCCGAAAGTGCCTTGCTTCGAATTTAATTATTACTTTTTTCAAGATTAAAAATCCCAATGTGACTACGATGGGTGCTTCTGTCCGGATTCTCAAATAAAATCAGAAAACATAATAGCTGATATGTCACACAGCTTTAATTAGTGGTTGAATTATAGAGGCGAATAGCTATTTTAGATTTGATTGGTAGTTGAATTATAGAGGCGAATAGTTATTTTGATGGTTACCTAATCTTTTTGTTTAATTTATTATTGATGGTCTTGAAGCAACGACATTAACGAGCTAAAAGAATAGGGATGATTAGAATAATGATAATGATGAAACGATTTCGTGAATCACCTGATTAATGAATCAATGATATAAAAGAGAAATTTTTTTGAATCTTGATTAAGTGCACCCGATATGGCTTTCGAATTTAAATTTTGATTGTGGATTATCGTGGCTTAATCTTGCAAATACATATAAAAAATCAATGGGAATGGTGAAATCCCTATTTTGTGAGTCATCCAAGACATACTTTCTCAAGACTTTGAGTGGATGGATATTCATGGACCGTAGCGATCTATATACATATTCTTTTTTAATAAAGTTATGAGATAGAAGATTGGAGTTACACATGGAACTGAGAGGTAAAAAAAAAGGGAAGAAGAATTTGGAAGGAAGATATAACAGTTCTTAGTACTCCTTCCGACATCGGAGTATTTGAGAATTGAGAGAGAGAAATGGAATCTTAAAGACCTTGAAAAAGCTGTCAAAACGTTCATAGAAGACAAGCATAGTAAAAAGCAAATAGCAGTTACACTAGTGAAGAACGAAGAAAAGGGTCAATATTTTACTTGAAGAAAAAATAAAAGAAAATGGTTACTATACATGAGCATTGAGCTTTTCTAAAAGTGGAAATTAAAGAAATAAAGTAGATTCGTGAAAATCCTATCTCGATTAGTCCATTAGACTATAAAAAGCAGAAGAGAAAGGCTCAAATATATTATATTCGAAAGAGTCCAACTTCTTTTGAGTTTTGACAGGCTGACAAAATTATTATTAGTATCAATATCGATTTTTTTTTCTTGAGTTACACAAATGTTCCCTAACAACCTATGTTCTACAATCTAGATGTATCTATTTTGGTTAATATTAACTATACTGCAAAGTGTTTCCCGGAAAGGTTTCTCTTTGCCTTCATTTTTTTTCCTGGTGGCTAGCTAGACCCTATATATTGTGATCGTTGCGAACCACGTACACTTGAATGTTCACTAATATTCCCCATAGCCAAGTTGGTTTATTTTTTGGATACATTGCCAATCTTCTCATCGTGCATTGATGAATGTGTCCATTGTAAAAAGTTTGGAAAATTTTGTAGTTGAAACGAATGCCAACATAAGATGAAAATGAAATTAACTTACACACAAAATAAACAAGCTTTTACGTGATTTGGTTTCAATTACCTAAATCCAGAGATAAGAGAAAAAATCTATTATAAACATAGAGATGACAACGAGTTCAAAGTACTTAGTAAGCACTAAATCTAAGCCTTGAAACAAACTTAGTTTTTAATGTTCCCTAGTGTTTAAACACATGAAATATCCTTTATTCCATTAACTCGGTATTTTACCAAATGGTTTTACAAATCATGCAAACTCATCTTCCCCACAGAATCTCATAAGATTACACCTCTCTTATAATTATGAAGGTATAATTAAAGAGCTTTTTACTTGATCACTAAAAATTCTTAGTCACCAAGATTTATTTTCTATAAAAACTATTTACTTAATAAATAAACTTTACTTGGAAATGTTGGTTTTATGTGGGAGAAGTCTGCTGCTAATTTTTGCTTGTTTGGTTGATTGGTTTGCTTGTTGGAGGCTAAATCAAGATGCTTGGTATGGAAGTGTAAATTGATTAACTATATTACTTGGTTTAATATTTGCTTTTTAGGTTCTAATTGGTGTTGTCTTATTCTTGTTTGCTAAGGTTCGCCACAAGTTTTGTTCATGATTTTGAATCCTAGTTGATTCTCCACTTGACAGTTGTTTTTTGAATGGCGTGCCAGAATAAGATTTGAGATGGAAAGCATGACTTCATTCTTATGATGGAAGGACGGATGGTTTCTGAAGATGGTATGAGAAGCGAATGGTTTACTTTGCTTCGGTTTTATATGATTTTGTAAGATTTGTCTTGGACCTAGTCCTTGATAGTTTTGCAAGATTTCTTATTAACCTCATGGATGATAAATTCTACAAATATTCCTGTGAGCTTTGAAGGTCTTCTAAGGAATTGAGTGGGATAAAAGATATTTAATTTAGGGGGTTTGAATGAAGCTCTAAGTTGTCTGAATTAGTTGTTTTTACAATTTGGCTCATATTGTTATTGTTATTATTTTCGGATGTATTTTATGGTGTTTAAGTGTAGAGGCTAAGATTTTGCTCATTAACTTTGCTAGTTTTGTTACTAGCTTTTTCTATTATTCCATATGTTTTTTTAATAAAATCTTTTTTTGCAATGTGCACATGGAAAAATCCTTGCAAAGCAAAAAGCACGCATGACTTAAACATATGAGTGAAATGATAAATTTTTTCCCAAGATTTCCTCTCAACTAGGACTCTTCTTTTGTAACAGTGGAAAGGGATCGTCGATGAATCGTTCATCCAATAGATCTCGAATAGCCTCCGTGAAGTAACCAACACTTTAGTCGCCACCAATAGCTTGGACTAGACATGATCCGATGCCTATTGAAACTGATGTTTTAAGTTACGAAGCCAGAAAAATGGATTCCAATGTTAACATGGTCTAGAAATCTATTGGTTGGGTTCAGGAGTAGGTTATGAGTGAGAAAGTATTATGATCCACACAATGCTTGGAATCGATACCTTTTAGCTGTATCTTACATTGGTGTTAGTTTCCTCGGTTTTGACTTATCATTATTTTGATTAATCCTCTTTTATGCATGAATTTGTGTAAAGTGATAAATCTGGGTTTTTCATAAAAAATTTGAATCTCATATGCGCCTCGAAGAGGTGGGGAACATAGAGATTTCCTTTTATTAACAATGATCTCTAGATTTAATTTGGAAGGCTAGATATTTCTTGTCAAGCACTGGAGAGATGCTAATATGAAAAATTGCCTATGTGATTTTTGTAAATGATTCAAAAATATGAATGCAAAGTGAAAACCACAAAGAGAAATGTGTTAATAAGATGAAAAATGAGATAATGTTGTATAAAATAAATCATACAAAAAGGAAAGAGGAGGGATGATCAAATATATCTCGTAATTCTCATTAATTATCTAGAAACAACTATGTTAATAATTTTTCAGATGCATTTGGATTGATAGATTAACCGAGGCTTTGTAAAATGGCTTTGGATACTAGGAAAAAAAAATCTAGAGGAATCCAAAAGAGAGAAATTTGGTCTCAAGTGAAATTTTGAAAAATAAGGCCGAAGTATCCTTTCAAAAAATAAGGTTAAAGTACCTTCAAAGTTGAATATTTTGATCATTTTAGAGAAACTAAATTGAAAGAATTAAATTGATAAAAGATCAATAATTTCTTAACAAAATGATATTTTTGAAAATTTTTGACAAAGTCAAAATTTTTATTTAAAAATGAAAACTTAACAAAATATGGATCGTAGAATTTTAAATATACCTGTGCGTTGATCCAAGCTTAAAGGGATTGATAGAGGTTTTGACTTGATGGGTTGATTGGACTCATTTAAAGTCATCCAAATGCTTTAAAGTAGGAATTTTGAAAAAAAAAAACAATTCAATTTGATAAATGTTAAAATAAGTGGTAACATCATGTTATCTTTATTTTTGATTTTATTATGGATTAGCCTGAAGGTTTTAGGGGTCAACCAAGGAGTGTTGGAAAAGTGGCTTGATAAGGGTTAATACAAAAATGTTCCAAAAATACTAAAAAATCACTTTTCGAGAGGAAATAATTTTTGAATTTGGATATGATTTGATTCAAATAGCATATGCAAGGGGAAGGATATAGTGGACTTTGAAAAATCATACCTAACTCATTCAAAATCACTAAATGGCAAATGATAGCTCTTCGAAAAGAGGATTTCATGAACTTTTTAGGAAAAATATTTTAAAAATCAAAAGAATCATGTGATGGGTTAAAATAGTTTTGACATGAACTAAATGTAAATCATTGATTCTAGTGGTTATGGATAGTAAAGGTTTGAAAAATCATAACTCTTTCATCCGAAATGATCCAATGGCAAATAAGATCCCATTGGAAAAGTAATGTGATGTCTTTAAGGGAAAAGAATAAGAAAATTCATGAAAAATTATTTATGGTTAGAAAATGATTTTTTCAAGTCGTGGCTATAGTGCTACCAGCACGAAATAGGGGAGTTTTCACTTTTTTCGGGTTTCCTAGAGTTAGACCTGGACCATGGACATTTGAATGTCCATGACAAAAGGGGATCAGTGAAAATGGCTTTACAAGCTCATTCTCAAAATCTCGGAGTAGCTTGGGATGATGGAATAGCCATTAACCAAGTCATTAGCAAGGGCTTTAGACAAAAAAAATCAAGGCGCAAACAATTTAGGACAAGTTAAAAAGACATAATTTAGGACAAGTTAAAAAGACATTCTATTTTGTGAAAATCAAAATATTTAGCCTTATTTGACCTCGAATCTAAGCATGGAAAGCTTAGTTTTTTCTATGATTGGAAGATCAATTAATATAAAACATCATGTCCATATTAATCCTTATTTATTGAGGTTAACATAGACTTAACTTGGGGGTTTTGAAAAAAAACAAATTTTTTACAACAAGAATAAGACATGAAGCAAGTATATTTAATCATATAAAAAAATTCAAACATGACATCAAATGATAAAAGCATGCTAGAACATCAACAAGAAACCATTTTTATTAAAGAACATGTTAAAAATGCAAGGAAAATATGAAGGATGCATGAACAAACTAGAATATGTTTATAAAGATATGGAACATGGTATGAGCATAAAAAAGTGCTTCCATGACATGAACATGTGTTGAGAGTTTCATGACAACAAAATAGCATGATTTTAGACAAGAAAAGTGCATGAACATGTTAAAATATATGTTTGAAGGAATGAAATGTGATATAAGCAGGAAGGAAAATGTCTTCATGACATGAATAAGGGCTAGAAATTTCACGACAACATAAAAACAGGATGTTTAAATATGAATGCATGCCAAAGTCATAGAATTATTGACCATACATTAAAGAAAATGCATGGAACTTAGATGAGGTTGTGGTTGCATAAAAGGGTCACTAACATGATATAGAACATGAAAATAGCAACAAAATAAAGGGACAAGTTAAGAAAATATACCAACAAGAGTTTCAGTAACTTTTCCTGCACAAAGATGAGCTTTTTCCAAGCAAATGCTTTGTCTTACTTGCATGAATTAGCGAAAAGAAAAAAAAAGCAAATATGGCTATTTTTTATGGTCGGTATGGGAGGCTAGGAAAATTGGAATGCTTTGAGGTTTTAGAGGTTGTTATATGTAGAGAGAATGTGTGAAAATGAATGTGTAAATGAGTGTGTAAATCCCTTTCTCACGAAAGTCAAAGTTGGCCCATATAGCCATGTGAATAGTGAAGATAATAATACAAAAAACAAGTATAGTTTGGGGCTTTAGTCATGTACCTTTAATATGGATAAGGTACAATGCTCAGTTGCCACTTAATTCAGTTAGTTTGCTTAACTAAAATAGTGGATCAAGACCACTTTATGTAGTTGAGCCACAAGAAAATTCCAAAGTGTCGTTTAACAAATTGCATTAAGTCATGAATATGTCCTTGTAATGGTTATTTAGGCCTCAAGAATTTAATTGATCCAATCACAAGTCCAATGCTAGAGCCTGATATGAATTTGGATGATTTTTTATGCCAAAAACGTGGTCCATTTCGAGTTTTGATGTAATGGAGCAAAGAGATAAAAATGTCACGAACTAGGCCATTTTGCTTGTGTGTGTGGATACAAAACATTTTGTATCAATAAATAGAACAAATTTTGCCTAGATGCTAAGGCTTGTATTGATATAATTACTTATGTATAGATGCATTTTGGCAAAAAAATCATGATTTTAGTTACTGCAAAGCCTTGCATTGATACAACATACCAATATATTGACATATGAAGAAATATAAAGATAAACTGACATTTTGTATTGATACAACCTATGAAATTTGAATTTTTGATGACATGGAGACCCTACATTAATACATACATTAAAAATGTGAATTTTACATACCTTTGGCTCTTCGAACACCTTACCATGGCTAGGAATGATGGATGACCAATCCATACTTGTCCAAATGACCTCGATGATGCTTCAAACAATAATCTTTGATGCCTTAGATGATGGCCCTGACAAAATGTTATGTCTACATCTTTGACTTAGCAAAAAATAAAATAAAATAAACTTATCAAGTAATCTTCAACCACTAGAATTTCATTAGAATCCAAACGGATTCCCAAATATAGTTTAAGTTAAATATCTAACAATCTCTAGCCTTATATAAATTCTCCCAAAACATTAGCCTTCAAGTAATATCGACTCCAAATAATTGAATTAGTCTTGAATACTCCATTCTAATAACCTAAGATCTGCACTACTGAATTGATTAGGAATCGTTCCACTTGTAACTGACGCTTAGTTATAACCAATCTCTATTGCATGTCTCCGATCTCAAAAATTATAACAATAGATTCCTCGAAACTAAATAATCATCATTATTCATGATTGCATCATTATGACTTTAGAACCATGGCTCTAGGACCACTTATTGGGAATTTTTAGGTAGAAATGTATTCCAACCTAAGTAACATGAAAATAACTCATATATACAAGAGACAAGATTTTACGTGGTTTGGCCTAAATATTCTACATCTATGGATGAGAGAGAAAAATCCACTATCTAAACATAAAGCTTACAAAGAGTGGAAAACAACTAATAAACAAACATGAAGCCTAAATCCTAGGAAAAAAAAAACCTAATTTCATGCTTTCTAGTGTCTAAACACATATAATGCCGTTTATTCCATTAACCAAATGTTTTACAAAACTCTTCCTCACATCTTTACAAACCCATCTCCCACTTAGAATCTCCATTGGATTACATCTCTTCATGCTGATAAAGTTCAATGTAGCCTATTACTTGATCAAAAGAATTCTTACTAAGACTTCTCTCCAATAAAAAATATTTACACATTAAATAAATTTAATTACCAAGAAATTTCCAATAGAATTTAAATCAAGTTTCTAACCCCCAAAAAAAGAATTTCCAAATATCAAATATATTCACACATTAAATAAATTTAATTACCAATAGAATTTTACTAATTTGATTTCTAAATAAAATTTGAATCAAGTATCTAACCCCCTAAAAAAAGACATTGGCCAAAATGAAAAATTATTGCCCATTTTCTGATTTTAACTTTCAGACTAGAGAAACATAGTGTAGTAACTACTAAATGTTGAAAGAGTTCATATCATTTGGGTTCTTTTTAATACAACAAATTGTCCATGTTTTAACTTCTACTTTCAAGTTGCCCTCTAAAGGAAATGAAGAATATATAATTTGAAATTCCCTTTTTTGTGATATATACTTGGAAGCTTGATATGGAATAATCTTTGACCCTACCTATACATGATGATATTGAGAGCAAGCAATTAAAGTAAAAGTTGTGTTAGGTTAGAAGTCCCCATCTCCAATAATCTGTTTAGTAACCCAATGCTGTCCGATGTTCAAATGATTCTGGGCGAGGCTTTGTCACAACAATGGAGTTTGATTATAGAATCATTTTACTTAAATATAGATGCTTAATTCTTGGTTGATTCTGTCGTTATCTTAGATATACAACAGATTCTATCCTTCTTTTCCCTACATTTATGAAGAAAAAATATTTCTCATTTGGTAGGCATGATTAAACCAAGAGTAATAATATGATTTGTCGTCTGCAGTAATGCCAAATAATCATTTACATATTTCTAATAAGAAATAATGATATGCGAAATAGGATCTTAAAATATTCTGGCACATCTTATAATAAGAAACTTGAATCGTAAATTTTAAAGCAAAACTCTAACACGATCCCAAATTATTGGACGCGTGTATAAAACAATTTTAGAAATCAAAGTCCCTTATATATATATATATATATAAAAGATCAATATAAAATTTTACATGTACGATAAATTTGTTTATATTATTAAATCCATCGATTAACTTATTAAATTTCAACTTTATACAAAACTATAAAAATATAAAAAATTAATTAACTTTAGATCAATGTAAGATGATCTTTGTATATATATAAATTACTGATGAATGTTTCAATTGCATCTTTGGAGGAGATTGAAACAAAAAACATTGGCATGAAATCAAATATAAAGGTTTCTGCTTCTTTCTTAACCAAGACCTCAATTAGATAGTTCGAGGTGACAAGATATGCCACACAAATATAGGTGAAAAGATAAAAGAAAAGAGCATAGAAAGACAGGATAAAGAGGCCGAACCAATTCCGACAAGCTGAACATGCATGTCTTTTCTTTGGTTCATAATTATGAGGAAGGACAAGGAGGGCATGCATGAAAAGCGAAGCAAATCATCAGCAAACGCCAACAAAGCATCTGCATGTGTAGGATGTTGAGATTTTTACCGTACAAAACACTTTCCGGATCGATCGATTATGCCAACACCTTATTTACTATCTATATTCAATCATTCCCAAGGCACCAACCAAACCTTTTCTCCTTTCCAAAAGTCGAAAACAATAGCCAGTACTGCTGTGATAAAGGGAATTTGAAATAAAAAAAATCGACCGTTCGATAAATGACTTCCCGAGACTGAGAACCTTTTTTTTTTTTCCAGATTTTCGGTTGTTTGGCAAATACAAGAATTTCGGTTGATAAAAATGGTGTTCGAATAATTAAAATCTTATTTCACTTGATGCTTAGCATGGCCGCATAGTTTTACCACGGGTTATATATTTGTAAGTTAGGCTAGAGACTTTTTCCGAAAGTGATCCCTTAAATTTGTTTCTCATCGTGAAGGAAGCAGTTAATTTTAAATAATTATTACTAGATTCATTCTTTTAATTTCCAAGCATGTAGATCAATATCTTTGTTTTTGTTTATGTGTTTAATGCTACATGTATTGTTTAATACCAATGAATCGTTAAATACTTGACTGTGAGCAATACATGTACCTTGAAATTCTTCACATATAAGCCACTTTAAGTTAATTCCGATTGTACACACCTGGCCCATATCGAAGTACCCTTAATTTTAAAATAAATTACTAAAATAATATCATTTTAAATTAATTTATTAAAATATTGTTGTTTTATTTTTTGGTAATTTGATCGATTCACATCAAAAGCGTCAAAATGCTTGACATTTTCAAAAAGAATCTTGACTCTTTCTTAATGAAAGTTTCTAAGCACCAAAATTTCTTTCTTTTAAACTTATTATTCTGTAAATTTTTATTAGGTAAATGTATTTTATTATTAATATATTTAAAATTACCTGATAAATATTTAAAAATATTAAAATCTAAAATTATATAAAAGGATTATTTTTGACTTAAGAAACTGTAGAATCTTAATACAAATGCTCCAATTTACGTTTTCTTTGAGACTTATTACTTTATAATTTTTTTATATGGTAAATACATTTTATTATTAAAATATCTAAAATTAACCCTTAAATATTTAAAAATTTTAAAATCTGAAATTATGTAAAATGAATTTTTCAACTTAAGAAATTGTTGTATTTTTATATGAAAGCACCGAGTTTTGTTTTTCTCTCAGACTTATCAATTCCTATTTTTTATCCTGTAATTACATTTTATTACTGGATAACTTTAGATTTTTTTAACAATAAAATATAGTTATAGGATAAAAAATACAAAATGATAAGTCTCAAAGAAAAACATAAATTAGCGGTCGTATTAAAATACAATAATTTCTTAAGCTAAAATATTCAATTTACATAATTTTAGATTTTAAAATTTTGTAAATATTTACCAGATAATTTTAGATATTTTAATAATAAAATGCATTTACGGGGTCTCAATGAAAAAAAGTAAATTTGACTCTTTCATATTGAAATACGATAGTTTCTTAAGTTAAAAAAATTGTTTTAAAGATTTTAAAATTTTAAAATATTTAAATATAATTTTAGATATTTTAATAATAAAATACATTTACTAATTAAAAAAATTAAGAAGTAATAAGCCTCAGAGAAAAACATAAATCGGCGCTTTCATATTAAAACGGGATAATTTTTTGAGAAGAAAAAACAAGTTTTACATAATGCTAGATTTATAATTTTTAG